>JAMPIV010015415.1:537500-732412 GCA_024509875.1 Oreohelix idahoensis | reverse complement strand
TGGCGTAGGTCAGTGCACCACGACAACCCTCCCAGGCCTAGCGTGCTTTTTCAAATTGGTGTTCAATTTAGCTTTCATGGTGCAATGCGCCAGGTTTCTATATTTTTCAAAAAATGCACTATAAAAAGATTGGTAGCCCTACTTGCTCTTTTAATGGGTGTTAAATTTTTGAGAAAACCTGGTGAGACTGTTTTTCACAGTTCGTTACAGGACATTTAATTTAGACAATTAGTAATATAACCAGACGATCCGTCAAGGCCTAAAATCCCATCCGCTGCAGACCCAAATAGAACAGTCCCAACTAAGATGGTTTGGCCATGTCTGCAGAGTGAGGGAAGATCGGCTGCCACGACGTGCATGGGAGGCAGGGAGCCGGGGATCCAGACCTCCAGGACGACCCAGAGTCCGCTGGGAGGACAACATTAGACGGTCTTTGGAGGACCGGGGGCTGGAGTGGGGCCGGGCCGGGAAGAGGACAGCTGATGGAATGGTCTGGCGCTCTCTCTTCCAAAACTCTACACCTCACGGTAGAATG
Organism: Oreohelix idahoensis; assembly: GCA_024509875.1. Lineage (NCBI taxonomy): Eukaryota > Metazoa > Mollusca > Gastropoda > Stylommatophora > Oreohelicidae > Oreohelix > Oreohelix idahoensis. Next base: position 731,877 of record JAMPIV010015415.1, on the reverse strand, counting down.
GGAACGACTAAGTAAGTAAGTAATATGAAGCCACTGCATAAAGTGGTTGTTTTTGTCACAAGATGGATTTTGGTGCGTCCTCTTTACAAGCTCTCTTTCACTACGGCAGTATCAGATAAACTTTTGTACTGATTTTGTTGCGATTTGTTCCGAGTCGTACCCTTTTCTTTCTGTTTGCTTTGTAGCAGAGAGTTTGTTTGTTCAAACATCTGACATCCCTTGTTGGTGATAATACATCGTGTTTTCCAGGGTGCGGCAAAGCTTTGCTAAGATTAGGCCAGGGGGCGCGACAGATAAGAGATTAATCGTCTGTGCGACACATTCCGGACAGCCAAGCATGACAAAATCGTTTCAGGTACACCTTGTTACAAAGAGATTACATTACATGAAAGTAATAATTTGTTACATCTTACACACATTGTCCAGGTTTTCAAGGTTCAAGCCGGGCGTCAGCGTTTGAAGGAATGTTTACGACCGGGAATTTGACTGAATAACCTGAACGGCTCCTGCACATAAACCCCCTGTGGATGGGAAGGAGCGAAGCTCCTGACCGGGTTGGAAGGAAAGTCCACTGACCCCCCAGCCTCGCAATGACATGTCATTGGGCCAAAAGGGCTGGAAAGCTCGAGTGCCGCTGGTTAGAGAAAAAAAATATATATATATATTAAATAAATAAATAAATAAATAAATAAATAAATATATATATATATATATTTATTTATATATTTATTTATTTATATTTATATATTTATATATATATATTTATTTATTTATTTATAACCATGTAAACATTAATGAGTGAAAAAAGCTAGTGGATGTCCTAGTTATTTGAGGCTGGCAACTTCAGCGTATAGAATGATGATTTCATGAACCACCACTGCCAAGGGCTGGTGATTGCTTTATTGCTTGTTTCGTAAAGAGAACTGAAAGCATAAAGTAGTCCAGGTTCCATATGGACCAAAGAGGAAAAGATTAAGAAATGATGTACATTCTAATTATAATACTTACAGTTTAAACCAGTGTAAATGTCGATGTTAACATATGCACTTTAAAATTAATGGAAGTCTCAAACTTTTCAAATCAGTGTAAACATAAATGAAAACATATTCAATTTATATTGTGAACACTTTTCAAACAGTGGAAATGTAAACATATTCTATCTGAGCTTTTAACCTTTTCATTTAAATGTAATGTACAGCTAAAGCTATTCAATTTAAATGTAAAAGAAAGTTTTATCCCGAGGGATTAAATTTAATTCTCATCGAGGGTAAATTCTAAGATAAATGGGATGGTAGAATAAAAGAAGTGGACACATACGTATGTGTCGGGAAACGCAATACTCAGGAGAGCGTTTTGTTTCTATTCTTTATCATAGTTATTGGTGGTACCAGAAGAAAGTACTATCTCTGGAACAAGAAGGGAACAGTGACCTAAACTTTAAGACGAAGGACCAACTTTGTAGACTCTCCTTGACATTTCTTGGAAACGAGCTACACACTACAACCTTGACCAGCAACGAGCGTGAGCAGTGTAAAAAGAACCCATCAGCGGGAGTAGGAACTACTGTTGGCAGATAAGTGCAAAATATACGCTGCCAACGTGAACTTTTTTTTCATCGACTCTACTATCAATCAATGATGAAACTTTTCTTCTAAACTATTCAATTGTTTTCAAACTGTTAAAACTTAAGTGATTATTAAATTTTGTTATTTGTAATTTTACAAATTTAACTTCGATTTAATCATTTTAAATGTACTGCATGTTTGTCTCAGGCAATTTACTACACACACTCTAAAAAGAGGTATACCAGAATAATAAGAATTCCACTGAGTAAATCAGACATTGGGGCTTAACGAGCTAAATTTAACCATTGCTTAATTCTTCACAAAAGTTGTCGGCAGATTCTAAAATTAACGTGCTCAGCCAAAGCAGCATTAATTTCGCTTATCTGAATATCTTGTGAACTCCCTTTGTGATAGAAGTGTCATTACCTTTCTATCTACATCTCTGCCAAGAGTAATCTTGTGCGAAGGTAGACACCTTTGAAGGCCCATATTAGATACTCTTGGGCCCAAAGATGCAGCAATAGTGAATGCAGTCAGCGACACATAGCTTGACTGCTTGCATCAGGGTCAGCGAACCAGAGCTGGTCAAGACCGTGCTCCACCTCCACGTGGTGGTCCTGGAAACAGTCTGCAGCAGTGCAGTCTGGCTGAGCGAGTACGGATCGCAATGGGAAGGCAAACCCGGTCCCTAAAAAATGCCGTGCTGAAGTCGGATGTGTCGACCGAAAGGTGCAGATATCACAGCTTAGGCGTAAACAGACACAACGCAACTACCGTCCTTTTCAGGGCGAACGAGGAAGAAGAAGAAGAAGATACTCTTGAGTTGTGGCCACTGTTGGACCACTACTGCAAAGCAGGGGAGGCAATACCGTCACAGTTTTTCACAAACATCGTAAGTAATTGTTGGTGCTGTGTAAAGATTTCGAAATTTCATGTTCAGATGACATAGACTTCAAGGATTGGTTTGATTTTGATTTTAAGGACTATCTTCATTGCATACGGACAACTCCATCAGTGCGCCAATCACCTCCATTAGATCACACAAGGAGGATCTCAGCACGGTGTATCCGTAGCACCGGCGAGAATCCAAGTGTGTGTATTCAGGAATCACACATTCTATAAATATTTTGGTGGTGGGTAGGTTTCTATTTTGTAAATTTTGCCAGGGCAGCAGCCTGTATGGCCTACTCTTTACGATTTCCAACTGCCGTGGGATTTCTAACGTACGCAACTTGCACACGTGACCTCCTGTTTTTTTTCGCACTTATCTGAGAAGACTAGACATCCAATCTCACTACCCAGGAGACTTCAAAATGAAGAAAGCATCTAACTAGGACATCGTTTATAAAATAAAGTAAACGTCGCACTAATAGAGCTTTCATAATATGGCGAAAAAATCTGCCATGAGTTCGTTCTTTCGTCCAATGAAGAAGATTATGTGCCTGAAATGCTGTCGTCCAATGAAGAAGATTATGTGCCTGAAATGCTTGCGTTCAGTGAAGAAAAGCATGTCGTTGAAATGCTGTCGTAAAAATGAATAAAAACATCGATAGTTCTCGTAACAACACGTATTTATGTTTTTTCGTCTAAAGAAAAAAAAAATTAACCTTATACTCACATCTAAATGTCTGTTATTCATTTATTTTGTGCTACAAATCCAGCGAGCTCAAAAAATATTCCAAGACTGAAGGAGACCCAATCGATCAACTGATCAACCCTGTGTATTCAGTTATAAATCACGTCCATCACGAAAAATGACTACATGTTTATTCCATGAGGAATCTAAATAAACAGGTCGCTGTCACTCTCAGAATGGGACTGTACTGGCTAAGCTCTGAGCCCGGACATTGAAAAGACACCCCTTGGAGTCATCAATGCCTCAATTTCTATTCATGAAAAATTGATTCCCTTTTCTGGCCGGTTATGATATCAAAATGAACGTCAGACGCAGTCTGGTGAAAGAGGACGGTGAACTGGTGGAATTTTCTGGCATATGCGACAAATTATAGAGGTGCTACGCTTTTTTTGCTGTAAATCGACGTTTACAGAAATAAGACAAGGAAATTTAAGTCACGCAGTGCTTAAGAAGAAATTGGTGACCGGCATGACATTTTAGTAAACTTGAGCATTGCAGGTATAAGCGCTTTCTGCGTGATTTTCAGAACAGATTGTTTCATAAAACAATACAAGCTTTCGTTTCACATGCGTCATAATGAGCCAAAAATGACGGACCAATTGTAACCAATTTAAGATATAATTATAAAACATTTAACGAGCGTTTTCGCATGTCACCTTCTTTTATCGAGCACATACAGCTGGTAACAGAAGTCTTTCTAAAACAGACGTCCAATGGTTTCAAAGATTGCAGATTTAATCTGGTAGTTAACCAAAATTTTTCTTGTGGGAAAATTGTCAGCAGCCTTCATTAAAATAGAGAAGTTTTGTTGTGTTAAAAGCAGAGTGGCTTAGCGCTCTTGAATCAGAGGAGGTTTTTCGGTGTTTGTTAAGTTATTTTATATTCATAGAGGGGGATTTAAATGTTTGAGATCCTCACATGTGCGTCTAGTATTTTGTAGACGCACATTTGAGCGCATCTCGGTTAATTGTATGTATATTATTTGCGTACGACCGTGCACCATTATTAAACGGGTATGGCGCGGTGATTTGTTGCCATCCGGGCAACGTACTTGAGGCAGATCCAGATATCCTCCGTCTTGTATAGACGTGAATTTTTCGTGTGCTTGTCCTTAGGCTAGGAAAGACACGGTTATAAAGAAACTATAATCATCTGAAAGATGAAGATGATATTCTTGATGAGCAATACCAAGAATCGTTTTATTTCAAATATTTAGCCAGAAACCGCTCGTTTTAAGTATCTCGCCTCCGATACTTAGTCTCCTGTAATCGTTATGGCAGAGCTTCAGTGCGGCCGTATAACCACCACCGTGGTTGAAACAAACAATATATTTGTAACTAAAGCTCAAGTATAAAATAACGTAAAACTAACATTTTGTTAGAAACAGACCATACAATCTTAACTAAAATAAAAAGACATTAAAAAGAGGGAACATTATGGTAGGCGTGGGTAACAAATGCAGGTTATCTTTTAGCGGGGGTCACGTGATTGGTTTTATCCAATGGTTGAGCTCAAGATGACCCAAGCTTGCCGGCGGTAATTTTTAGAAGGTTTAGTTTAGCAAAATGATGTGAAAACGTCCTCCTGGTTTTTTCTGTCTGTTGAGGATTTTTCAACTTGAAGTAACTGATTTGTTCGTCAGTTATAATCATGCTGTTGTGCATTACAAGAGTTATTGTAATTCAGATTTATTTCTTTGGAAAGCAGTAAGTAGAGTGCTCGATATTCATTGATTGTAAATGTTTCAGCAAGTACTTATAAATTCTGATGAAACCCATTTCACCTCAGGAGAGGCAGAACGTAATGAACTATAAGCTACAAAAGAAAACAAAACTACTATAAGAATGAGTAGACGTTGATATGTTCGCCCAAGATATCAGAAGAAGTTTGACGGATTTGAATAAGAAGGATGCTACCTTATTCCCTAAAACGTATAGGTGCACTCGAAAAGGAGATATCTGCTTTTGTATGAACATTTGGATGTAAAATGTAAAATTCATGTACCAAATGAATATTACTTGCCTGAATAATAACTGTAAATAAATTTCACCTTAACATTTGATCAGGCAGTTGCCAAATTGCTTTTGCCTTGGGATAAATGAGGAGGTGTATGTCAGTGCTAATATGATCTAAAATAAAATTGCTCTAACTCTCAATACAAAACTACAACATCAGCAGAAGAAGGACTTTAAATGAAAACGAACCTGTGTCCCCAAAGAAAGTGGGAAAATCACCAACTCTGGCGGACTCTAAGCCAGTGACCAAACACCACCCGGCTACATCAGCCTGACCAGATAGGTCAGGCTGCTAGTGCGTCCCGCTAACGCTAGGAGCTGACTGAAGCGTGAAGGAATATAGATAACTACGTAAAGAAAATTAACATGGTCACTTCGTCAGAACCATGTATACTACCAATCCGTTAACCTTGATATGGTAACGGTTAGTGCAGTCAGTCAACGCCTCTGGTGAATGTAATCTTGCTATGTACATTTGTGCCATGTCTACGCTATTGAAGATGTTCTGAACTACTGTTATAAGTCTCGTCAAGAAACAATATGTTATCGTCCATAACTCTTCCAACGAGTGCAGAGTTTATACGTTACCAGTTGGTCATGCCATGTTGACCCATCCAGAATTACCGGGTTCCATCATCATTATTATTCAGATCATCAACATACGCCAAGGTTAAACGCCCCACATCATATTCGCGTTACAAAGAAATACGTCGGCCACATGTTGTAAGCCCGACAGCACTGACAACATCATTGTCAATGTCAGTCCAGTAAAGAAAAAAACATCGGTAACAGTGTTCTTTAAGCGTCTTTTTTCCCTTAAAACTTATTTTTTAACCTACTTGTTTTATTTGACATTTTCGAGTGAACGTTATTACGCTTGTTAAAATACTTAATTTACAATTAAGAGTCAGAGTGGCATTTTAAATTATTAATAAAATGTAACTGACTTTTTTATTTTTATTTTAAATAACGCTTTTCATAGCGACGTCAGTCCGTCATTTTACATTTAAAATTTATTCAATATCTTTTACATTTCTGTGGAACATAGGCCGCAAATATATTCAAGCCACCCCTTCCTGCCATGTATCACCTGTTCAAAGTCTTTCAATATTTGTTTTATTTCTTTCATGACTATGTTGATTTCTTTTCTCATTAGGGCTACCTATATTTTTTCTTAGTCTGGGTATTCCAGAACAAAGACTGCCTTGTAATGCTACCAACTGACCTCCACAGAGTTTGTCCTAACAAACGTCATTTCTTTTTCCTAATCTCTTTCTTCAATGGTACCAGTCTGGCTCTTTCCTTCAGCTACCCGCAGGCAATGTACCATTTCAAACCTTCTATTTAGTACAAGCATATATTAAGTGCCATTTTCATTCAACTAGATATTTTTTTAGCAATTTAACCACAAAAACATGTACTATATAATTTTCCTCAAAGAACAATTTATCGCTTCCTCATTCACCACAAAAAGCTGTTCCAAAAAACTGGCAATGGCATTAAAACCAACTTTTATCTTATACGATAATGCATTAACTTAATGACTCATAATCATCATGATGGTCTCACTCGGTTGTGCGTAATTGCCTGCCAAGGGAATAGCTAAACTGACCTTTACTCTAGCGCTTAAAACAAAACACAAAAAAAAGTTATTCATACGAACTCACATACTTCACTAATTAGTTTTATAAAATTCTGAACTAAGACTCAATCTACAATTAGTGATTCCTGTCCCAAACAACGAACGAACGATCAATTTACAATGTAGGATTAGTTTCTTAAATGCTCAAGTATCACTCAATTTATGAATATTGCTGACCTAGCACTCAATCTACAGTTCATAAATAGTGGCTCCATGCTGAACTAACGCTCAATCTATAATTTACGATTAGTCTCTCAAATACTGAACCAATATTCAATCTACCATTTTTTATCCAAGTCTCAAATACTTAACTTTACTAACACTCAGTCGTTATTTCTGTCTCAAACACTGAACTAACTCTCAATCTACCATTTACGGTAATTGTCTAAAATACTAAACTAACACTCAGTCTATCATTTGTTATCCCTGTCTCAAATACTGATCTTTATTAACACTTAATCTACCATTTGTTATTTCTGTCTCGAATTCTGAACTAACTTTCAACTACAGTTAACGATAAGTGTCTTAACACATTAACTACCGCAAGCCGCTGTCAGCTGCTCACAAAATAATCACATTTGGACCGCAAGCCGCTCAAAGCGCCAATCTAATTTTAGTAATAAAACGAATGAAAAATGTACTGAAACACTTTCTGATCTGGTTCGAGATTTTAAGTTGCCACCGGAAAACAAATTCCCAAAGCATGGTTGTTGTAGAACACTGGAAAATTGATATTATGTTCATATTTTTCAGCGCTTTGAGTTAGTTACCAAATCGTGTAAAACTTTTTACCGTGGCAACTAGTGATAGGACTACAACAAAATGCATGTACATCTCGTCTAACGGCTGAATAGGATAGAAACGTGTTTCAACAAATGACTGATAGATCTAGCGACGAAGACAAGAGTGAAAACGGTGTGCACATTGATTGAAATTGTGATTTTGATAGAGCAAGCAGTTATAATTGTGAAAATATTGCAAGTCCTCGGCCATCGGAGGGCCTTGAAATAGCAACAACCTCTATTAGAGTTACAACCAGTGTTTATTGTAGTAGTACATTCATTTATCTTTAAAATGACGTGTAATTCATATAAATCTGTAAACAATTACGAAAACTACAGCTTACTTTGTGCAAACACCTACAGGATGAAAATGGGAAAAAAAATTTAATTCGGCCACAGTGTGTTTTTCAATTCGGTAGTCAATGTGTTAAATACTGAACTAACACTAAATCTACCACGTATTATTTGTCCCAAATATTGAACTAACACTTAATCCACCATTCGCTATTCATGTCTCAAATACTGAACTAACACTCAATATACCATTTGTTATTCCTGTCTCAAATACTGAACGAACACTGAATCCACCATTTGGTTTACCTGTCTCAAATACTGAACTAACACTTAATCTACCATTTGTTATTCCTCTCTCAAATACTGAACGAACACTAAATCTGCCACTTGTTATTTGTCTCAAATACAGAACTAACACTGAATCCGCCATTTGGTTTTCCCGTCTCAAATACTGAACTAACACTCAATATACTATTTGTTATTCCTGTCTCAAATGCTGAACGAACACTAAATCTGCCATTTGTTATTTGTCTCAAATACTGAACTAACACTTAATCTACCATTTGTTATTCCTCTCTCAAATACTGAACGAACACTAAATCTGCCACTTGTTATTTGTCTCAAATACTGAACTAACACTGAATCCACCATTTGGTTTTCCTGTCTCAAATACTGAACTAACACTTAATCTACCATTTGTTATTCCTCTCTCAAATACTGAACGAACACTAAATCTGCCACTTGTTATTTGTCTCAAATACTGAACTAACACTGAATCCACCATTTGGTTTTCCTGTCTCAAATACTGAACGAACACTAAATCTGCCACTTGTTATTCCTCTCTTAAAACCTGGCTCTTCCGACAATAATAACCTTGGTAACTATAGGCCAATCTCCTTAATATCATCGCTATCCAAACCACTAGAAAAACACATACATAAAATAACACTACAACACAAAGTTAACAACGGCTTGCTAATTGATAGTCAGTCGGGGTTTAGACCTAAACATTCATGTCACACAGCTCTAATTAAGATGATTGACAACTGGCACTTAAATATTAATAACGATAACATATGTGGGGCAGTTTTTGTAGACTTTAAAAAAGCATTTGATATGATAGATCACGCTATTTTAATTAGAAAACTAGAAACATCAAAAGTAAACCTTCAACTAGTGACGATAATTAAATCATTCCTGTCAGACAGAAAACATGTAGTTTCTTACAATAACTCTTGTTCAAACCCAACCGTAATAAATACCGGCGTTCCTCAGGGCTCTATTCTTGGGCCTCTACTTTTTGCCATATACATTAATGACCTACCATTACACGCCGAGCACGCATCCTGTGACCTATTTGCTGATGACTGTACTGTCTACACGAGTGATAAAGTTGCAACACACTCGAACTATCGTTACAAAAAGATACAGATAATCTGATTAAGTGGAGCATCGGAAATCGCATGCTAATAAATATAATTAAAACCAAGTGCATGTTAATATCAACTAGACAAATATTACAAAATTCAGAGAAAACAACACTTCAGATCTACATTGGTACCACACCAATTGAAAACGTTAATGAACATAAAACTCTAGGAATAGTCGTTGACCAGCATCTAAATTGGAACTCACATGTACATGAACTGACCAAGCAAACGGCACAGAAAGTTTACCAGTTAGCTAAATTCAAATATTTCCTACATGAAGATGCACGAAAATTGTTCTATATATGTCACATACAAACAAACCTTGACTATTGCTCCACAATCTGGGATGGTTGTTCTATGTCCAACACAAAAAGACTCCATTCATTACAAAAGCGTGCAGTGCGTCTAGTTTCTGACAACTGCCAAACACAGCGTGTAGATCTATATAAAGATCTCAAAATACTGCCTCTCAGAAAGCGCTTCCTGTTAACAAAGCTAAATTTGTTCACAAAATCCTGTCACAGAATGCTCCAGCATATCTGTGGCCAATGTTCAAATACAATGAAAGACGCAGTCAACGCCTTAACAAAATACAAGGGCTCAAGCCTAGGCTTGACTTATTCAAGAAAAGCTTAGCTTACTCTGCTGCTCATCTTTGGAACTATCTTCCACATTATCTAAAACATAACAACCTCAGTCCCTATTCATACAATCGTAAACTTTTCGAATACTTTATAAGTTCTGATTATCTGCCCCCCTAATGTGATTATTTTTCCGAACAAATAATATAATATCGAATGTAGGTTTAATCATGATGTTAGTGCTTTTCAACATATTTTGTTTCACGGTAATACTTAGTTTGTACTTTTCAACATATTTTATTTCATGTTTATAATTAGATACTGTGAATGTGAGTATGCTATTATTTTACCTTTACAACGTTGAATTCCTTGACATTGACGGGTAAAATGTATGTGAGAATAACTGAAATCAGTATAAAAGACGAGAGAAATGAAGGGCAGAATGTCAGACGGGCCTGCGTGCCCAATTCTCAACCTTTTGAAAATAAAGTTCGTTCGTTCGTTCGTTCTCTCAAACACTGAACGAACACTAAATCTGCCACTTGTTATTTGTCTCAAATACTGAACTAACACTGAATCCACCATTTGGTTTTCCTGTCTCAAATACTGAACTAACACTTATCTACCATTTGTTACTCCTGTCTCAAATACAGAACGAACACTAAATCTGCCCCTTGTTATTTGTCTCAAATACTGAACTAACACTGAATCCACCATTTGGTTTTCCTGTCTCAAATACTGAACTAACACTTAATCTACCATTTGTTATTCCTCTCTCAAATACAGAACGAACACTAAATCTGCCACTTGTTATTTGTCTAAAATACTGAACTAACACTGAATCCCTATTTCGTTTTCCTGTCTCAAATACTGAACTAACACTTAATCTACCATTTGATATTCCTCTCTCAAATACTGAACGAACACTAAATCTGCCACTTGTTATTTGTCTCAAATACTGAACTAAAACTGAATCCACCATTTGATTTTCCTGTCTCAAATACTGAACTAACACTTAATCTACCATTTGTTATTCCTGTCTCAAATACAGAACGAACACTAAATCTGCCACTTGCTATTTGTCTCAAATACTGAACTAAAACCGAATCCACCATTTGTTATTCCTGTCTCAAATATTGAACTTAAAACTCAATCTACCATTTGTTATTCTTGTCTCAAACATTGAACTTACTGTAAAACTCAATCTACCATTTGTTATTCCTGTCTCAAATATTGAACTTAAAACTCAATCTACCATTTGTTATTCCTGTATCAAATATTGAACTTAAAACGCAATCTACCATTTATTATTCCTGTCTCAAATATTGAACTTAAAACTAAATCTACCATTTGTTATTCCTGTTTCAAATATTGAACTTAAAACTGGGACCGAAGACGCATCAAAAGTGATGAATGCAGTAAGCGACCCATAGCTTGACTGCTTGCGTCAGGGTCAGCGAACCAGAGCTGACCAAGAACCTACTCCACCTCCAAGTGGTGGTCCTAGAAACAGGCTGCATCACTGCAGTCTGGCTGAGAGAGTAGGGATCGAAGAGGGAAGGCTAACCCGGTCCCAAAAATGCCATGCTGAAAACGGATGTGTCAGGCCGAAAGGCACGGATATCCCAGCTTTGCTGTAAACGGCGACACAACGTAACAAACGTCCTTTTTAGGACGAACGCAGAAGAAGAAGAACTTAAAACTCAATCTACCATTTGTTATTCCTGTCTCAAATATTGAACTTAAAACTCAATCTACCATTTGTTATTCCTGTCTCAAATATTGAACTTAAAACTCAATCTACCATTTGTTATTCCTGTCTCAAATATTGAACTTAAAACTCAATCTACCATTTGTTATTCCTGTCTCAAATATTGAACTTAAAACTCACTCTAGGCTCATTGGACTTTTCCTGTCCAAATATTGAACTTAAAACTGGATTTATGTGCAGGACCGTTGTTATTCAGTCAAATTCCGGTCAAATATTGAACTTAAAACGCTGACGCCCGGGTTTGAACCATGAAAAACCTGTCGCCAGTACAACGCCGTAGCTTAAACCTCAATCTACCCTTTGTTATTCCTGTCTCAAATATTGAACTTAAAACTCAATCTACCATTTGCTATTCTGTCTCAAATATTGAACTTAAAAACTGGGAATCTACCGAAGACGCATCAAAAGTATTGAACTTGAATCAGTAAGCGACCCATAGCTTGATTGCTTGTCTCAGGGTCAGCTTAACCAAGCTGACCAAGAACCTACTCCACCTCCAACTGGTGGTCCTAGAAACAGGCTGCATCACTGCAGTCTGGCTGAGAGAGTAGGGATCGAAGAGGGAAGGCTAACCCGGTCCCATTTGTTATTCCATGCTGAAAATTGAACGGATGGTCAGGCCGAAAGGCACGGAATCTACCCATTTGCTATTCCTGTCTCAAATATTGAACTTAAAACTCCATCTACCATTTGTTATTCCTGTCTCAAATACTGAACTAAAACCAAATCTACAATTTGTTATTCCTGTCTCAAATATTGAACTTAAAACTCAATCTACCATTTGTTATTCCTGTCTCAAATATTGAACTTAAAACTCAATCTACCATTTGTTATTCCTGTCTCAAATATTGAACTTAAAACTCAATCTACCATTTGTTATTCCTGTCTCAAATATTGAACTTAAAACTCAATCTACCATTTGTTATTCCTGTTTCAAATATTGAACTTAAAACTCAATCTACCATTTGTTATTCCTGTCTCAAATATTGAACTTAAAACTCAATCTACCATTTGTTATTCCTGTCTCAAATATTGAACTTAAAACTCAATCTATCATTTGTTATTCCTGTCTCAAATATTGAACTTAAAACTCAATCTATCATTTGTTATTCCTGTCTCAAATATTGAACTTAAAACCCAAAAACTACCCATTGTTATTCCTGTCTCAAATATTGAACTTAAAACTCAATCTACCATTTGTTATTCCTGTCTCAAATATTGAACTTAAAACTCAATCTATCATTTGTTATTCCTGTCTCAAATATTGAACTTAAAACTCAATCTACCATTTGTTATTCCTGTCTCAAATATTGAACTTAAAACTCAATCTACCATTTGTTATTCCTGTCTCAAAAACTGAACTACCACTCCATCTACCATGTCCTACTCTTGTCTCAGATACTGAACTTAGTTAACTCAATCTACAATTCGTTAAATATGAAACGTAACCTGAATATTAGCACCTGGAACTTTCTTCACGTTGAGCGAGACTGAGTTCTTGTTACGCGTGGTAATCTTATAACTTACTCACCACATTTCCTTCTTTCACTTCGTTTCTATCCTTTTTTCTCTCCTCGTTCATTCATGCAATGCTACTCTCTCTTTCTTATCACACCATTTGACAATTAGGGTCTGGAAAATCTGATGACAGCGAGAAAATTGAAGGTAACAAAAGCAGATGCAAGACAGTACCAAAGTGATCATATAACAGGCAGTGATCATATAACAGGCAGCTGTACAAAGAATTGGTCGCCAACCCCCCCACACATCATGACATAGGATAATTACACATATACTTAACTGAAAATAATGGCCAACAAGTAGAAGGAGTAAGAACATTATAAATTTAGTAAATTACTCATCTTTTATTAAGTGACGCACTGAAGCAAGATATAAACGAAAGAAACAAATCCTACCTGCATGTACTTTCTGAGAAGTATCAACTATAAATTTATTTGAAAAGAAGACTTACAAGTAAACATTAAAAAATATAGTTTACTAAACTTATATCTTTGTAAAGTTGCTGTTTTAAAACTTAAAAAAAAAAAAGAGAAACAAGCACATTTTACTTCACATAACATAAAACGCTATTCTCATTTTTAGGCTCCATTATATTAGTTTCTTAACGAAAACGCAGATGAAACAAAAGTAAGCCTACTATATATAACCTTAATGGTAGACACATAATTAGGCCTTCGTAATCATAGAAGTTCAAGCTCGATGCGTATGCACATATGCGTGCATGAGCGTGCGCAAACTAGACGTGTGTACCTGCAGACAAGAAAATATGCATAATTTACAAGGTATATAAATTACTTCACATAATTGTTCTACAACATAGTTACAAACATATGAGTTGATAGTTCACAAAACTACATGCATGCACAGATAGGACTAAATGTTCATTTATTCCCAGCAGTCACGAACGCTTACTGTAATAGATAGCATTTTATCCCTATATACATTACAACAAACTGCTTGTCTCTAAACACAAATTACAAAAAACTGCTTCCTACTTCAGTAGTACGAAAAGTCGTGTTATCAACAACAAACCTCGTGCACTAAAACAGCGGTTCTCAACTCTTTTGTTGTTGCTCATGGCTCCTTTCTGAGCCTTAAGTCCATCTGTAACCCCCCTCAAAGTCGCTGTCAGCTGGAAAAAAGGAAATTTACCAGAAATATGCCACTTAATGTGGCCCCCTAGAAATATGCCAGGGCCCATGTTGAGAACCACTGCATAAAAACACCAAATCGTCTCACTAAAAACCATTCGTGAACGAAAATCACTCGAGCAGTAAGGTGTACATTACATAGTGCACTAAATTGCTCTTGCTTTAAAATACCACCTTCTCTCTCTAAAAGACACTCGTGCACTAAATAACCGTGCAATAAAACACCAAAGTTGTCTCTAAAAATAATTCATGCTGTAAAACACCACTAAAGTAATAAATAACCTGTGCAATAAAATACCAAAGTTGTCTCTAACAGTCATTCATGCAGTAAAACGCCAAGAAAGTAATAAATCTCCCGTGCAATAAAACACCAACGTTGTCTCTAAAAAGCATTCATGTAGTAAAACACCAAAAAGTAATAAATCACCTCTGCAATAAAACACCAAAGTTGTCTCTAAAAATCATTCATACAGAAAAAAAATAATAATAATAAATCAACCTTGCAATAAAACACCAAAGGTGTCTCTAAAAATTATTCATACAGTAAAACACCACCAAAGTAATATATCACCCATGCAATAAAACGCCAAACTTGTCTCTAAAAATTATTCATACAGTAAAACACCACCAAAGTAATAAATCAATCTTGCAATAAAACACCAAAGTTGTCTCTAAAAATCATTCATACAGTAAAACACCACCAAAGTAATATATCACCCGTGCAATAAATCACCAAAATTGTCTCTAAAAATCATTCATGCAGTAAAACACCAACAGAGTATTTTCATTTTGTCTTGCATCTGATTATGGTTATGGAACAGAAGAACCAAATCATCTGCAAAATCTAGATCATCAAGCTGTTTAGTCAGATCCTACTGGATTCCATTTCTGTTGTGTGATGTCGGTGTTTTCATAACCCAATCTATTGCTAGTAAGAAAAGTAATGGAGACAGGAGGCATCCCTATCGCACTCCCGTTCTTATCCCAACCGGCTCTGTAAGTTGTCCTTCATGAAGAACTCTGCATGTCATGTTTTCATAACTCTTGTTAATTAAGTTAATGATCTTCATGGGAACTCTATAATGCAACATCAATTATGGTAGTGATTCTCTGTCTCTAAAACACACTTGCAATAAAACACCTGTCTCTCTCTCTCTCACAGACACTACTTCACGAAGTAGGCTCTAAATTACACAAACACTAAAAAACCAAATTTTCTCTCTCTAAATGACGCAGGAGTGAAAACGACATAGCACACATCCTCTCTCAAATATTCTTTCAACTTGTCTCTCACTAAAACACACAGGAGCTATAACGGTACAGCACACAACCTCTCTCTCTCTCTCTCTCTCTCTCTCTCTCTCAAACATTATCTTGACTTGTCTCTCTCTCTAACTAACAGCAGCAGTAACGGTACAGCACACAACCTCTCTCTCTCTCTCACATTCTTTTGACTTGTCTCTTTCTCTCTAACCCACACAGGAGCTAAAACGGTACAGCACACAACTTTCAAACATTCTCTTGACTGGTCTCTCTCTGTCTCTCTTTGTCTGTCTGTCTGTCTGCCTCTCACTCTCTCTCTCTCTTTCTCTCTCTAAAACATGCAGGAGCTAGAACACAACATCTCTTAAACACTCAACTTGCCTCTCACTAAAACACAGAGGAGCTAAAGCATTACAGCACACAAGTCTCTTTCTAAAACATAGAGGAGCTAATGCATTATGGCGCACAACATGTCTCTCTCTAAAACACATAAGAGCTAAAGTATTACATCACACAACATGTCTCTCTCTAAAACACATAAGAGCTAAAGTATTACATCACACAACATGTCTCTCTCTAAAACACATAAGAGCTAAAGTATTACATCACACAACATGTCTCTCTCATTTCATCCCAGTCTTCGTTTGTTCACTTGTTTTTATTCTGTGACACCCATGCATGTACCAACTAACCAGTGAGCATTGTCTGATCCATTTCGGTGGTGAAATGTGTATCCTTGTAGTTTCCTCCAGGCAAACGCGATTGAACAAAACTGGCATCCTTTGGAAAGTACTGTTCTGGAGCTAATCCGGGCGTGGGTTGCAGCCCCAGTTCAGCACTGTGGACGTGAAGATATATTATCATCATCATCATCATCATCACAATCACTATTATCATCACCATCATCATGATCATCATCACCACAATCACCATCATCATCATCACCACCATCATCATCATCGTAAACATCATCACCAGCACCATCATCATCATCATCATCATCATCATCATCATCATCATCACCATCATCATCACCATCATCATCATCCTCACCACCATCACAATCACCATCATCCTTACCACCATCACAATCACCATCACCATCACCAACATCACCATCATCATCACCATCATCATGTTCATCATGATCATCATGATCATCATCACCATTATCATCATCATCATCATCATCATCGCCTTCACCATAATCCTCACCACCATAATCATCATCATCATCACGATCATCATCACTATCACCACCATCAACATCACCATCATCATCACCATCATCATCACTATCACCATCATCAACATCATCATCCCCATCATCATTACCATCATCATCACCATCACCATCATCATCATCAACATATTCATCCCCATCATCATCACTATCATCATTACCACTATTATCATGACCATCATCATCCCCATCATCATCACCATCAACCTCACTACCATCACAACCACCATCATCAACATCACCATCATCATAACCATCATTACCATCATCATCACCATCATCATCACTATCATTATCACCATCATCACCATCATCATACCCATCATCATCACTATCCTCATTACCACTATCATCATCACCATCATCATCCCCATCATCATCACCATCATCAACATTATCATCACTCCCACCATCATAATCATCATCACCATCATCACAATCATCCTCACTACCATCACAATCATCATCATCATCATCAACATCACCATCATCATCATCATCATCGCCATCACCATCATCCTGACCACCATCATCATCATCATCACCATCATCCTCACCACCATCATCATCATCATCATCACCATAATCACCACCACCATCATTACCATCATCATCACCATCATCACTATCATTATCACTATCATCACCATCATTATCCCCATCATCATCACCACTATCATCATCCCCATCATCATCACCATTACCATTATCATCACCATCATCATCATGATCACCATCATTCTCACCACCATCACAATCACCATCATCATCATCAACATCATCATCATCACCATCATTATAATCATCCTCATCATCATCACTAGCATTATCATCATAATCGTCATCATCATCGCCATTACCATCATCCTCACCACCATCATCATCACCATCATCATCACCATCGCCACCATCATAATTACCATTATCATCACCATCATCACCATCATTATGATCATCATCATCATCATCATCACCAGCATTATGATCATCATCATCATCGTCATCATCGTCGCCATTTTATCATCCTCACCACATCATCATCACCATCATCATCAACATCGCCACCATCATAATTACCATGATCATCACTTATCACCATCATTGATCTTCACCATTATCACCATCATTATAACCATCATCACCATTATCACCATCTTCATCACTATCATCCATCACCATCATCATCACCATCGCCGTCGTCACCATCATCATCATCGTCATTATTTTCATTTCCGCTCTTTGTGGAGGAAGGATCCAAGACAGCAGCTGGTCGCCTTGCAGGAATCCTGCACCAAGCATCGCATACTCTTGCAGCAGTGACTTCTCTTGCAATTTGCAGGATGACGCTGCAGTACGGACCTAATTATTTGTAGATGTCACGAGATGGATTTTTGCGGCGATCTTTTTCCGTCCCTCTTTCACTACGGCAGTAATCAGTTACATTTGTGTACTGATTTTATTTACGTGATTTTCCATGGTTGCACCCTTTTCTTTCTGTTTGCTATGTAGTAGAGAGTTTGTTTGTTCAAAATTTTGACACTCCTTGTTGATGATAAACACATCACATTTGCAAGAAGTGGCTGAGGTAGTATTGAACGTCAGACAAGTTGGTAATTCTTATCTACCAAAGCGTGGCCGCTACAGATTAGCCCTACAATCGCCAGCGTTTTTGCTTAAATCGCTGATAAAGGCCAGAGTGCGGGACAGATAACGAGATTACCCGTCTGCGAATAGATTATTTTCTGATAAAGTAATAAATTTGTTACATCTGAAACACATTGTCGTATGAGTTTACAGATGGGTTGGTGAGTTCGCCTGCCAGGGATCGGATATTTTCATGCCATATTTGGGAGACTTGGCCTCTACATTATGTTCACATTTTTCCATGTCAGGAATATTTTGACCCCCCCCCCCTCTCCCCCCAACTGGCATGTTTGAAATGATTGGATCTTTTACCTAGCTTCATAACAAACAGATCGGGGGAGGACAGTGAATATAACCTGACTCTTCAAGTCAGTCAAATTTACTGTGAAGATCGCTTGCCAAGACACCAGACTTGCCTGAAGTTAGAATCCAGAATTTCATTTTATCAGACCGGACACCTTTTATTGGAGAATCTTTGACGTACTTACCAAACAACCAGGAAATCTCTATCATTTTAAGTAACGAAACCCGGAATATCTGAGGAAACTGAACACTGAGTCAGAGAGGGAATTAAAATTAGAATTAACGACCCCAAGTACACGTGTAAAAAGGCGTCGGCTAGTGCCTTAACTTAATTCATCTGAGCAAAAAAGTCTGTGAGCCAGGATTGGCGTAAGTTGTCATTTTACATTCTATATTTTCATTACTAACATGTGAACTAATATGTATATATCACCATTGAATATTAATATGTAAAAATCGTTAGTGATTGTCCCAGTCATTTGAGGCTGGCTACCTCAGCGCAAAGAATAAAGATTTCATGAACCTCCACTGCACGGGCTGGTGATTGCTTTATTGCTAGTTTCTTAAAGAAACTAAAAGCAAAAGGTAATCCCGTTTCATATGGAGCAGGGAGGGAAAGATGAAAGAAATGATGTAAATTTTAATTTTAATACTTACAGTTTTAAACCAGTGTAAATGTCGATGTTAAAATATTGACTTCAAAATTAATGAAAGTTTCAAACTTTTCAAATCAGTGTAAACATAAATGAAAACATATTCAATTTATATTGTGAACACTTTTCAATCAGTGGAAATGTAAATGTAAACATATTATATCTGAACTATTACTTTTTTCATTTAAATGTAAAGTGATTATACGAAAAGCTATTCAATTTAAATGTAAAGAAAGTTTTCTCTCGAGGGATTAAGTTTACTTCACATCGAGTGTAAATTCTGAGATAAATGGGATGGTGGAATAGGAATATGGGACACATCAGTATGTGTCGGGAAACGCAATACTCAGAAGAGCGTTTCGTTTCTATACTTTTATCACGGTTGTTGGTAGTGGTACCAGCTGAAGAGTACTATCTCTGGAACAAGAAGTGAACAGTGGCCTTAGCTTTAAGACGAGGGACCAACTTTGTTGACTCTCCCTGACATTCGTGGGAACGAGCTGCACCCTACAACCTTGACCAGCGACAAGCGTGAGCAGTGTAAAAAGAACCAATCCAGTGGAGCAGAGACAACCACTGGTAGATAAGTGCAATATATAAGCTGCCAAAGTGAACTTTTTTCATAGAACTCACTATCAATCAATGATGAACCTTTTCGTTTAAGCTGTTCAATCATTGCTTATTTTTCACAAGTTACAGTTTTCACCTTCTGTCCTATTTTCTGCCAGGAGGAAATTGTGAAAGCAACCCTTATGTTGAAAACAAATTGTGGTGGGTTACTTTTCATTGTCTCCCTGGTTCCAAACACTTTACGTTATCAGTTACAGTAGCTTAATTCAACTTGTGGCAGATACAACATGAAGATGAGCACATCCAAGTCAGAAGTTTTCAAGATCAGTCTATCACCTGTCCGTTTTAAGATACATGTCAGCAACATTCAGCTTAAACAGGTTCCAGACTTTTAAATACCCGGAAAGCAGATATATATATATATATATATATATATATATATATATATAATATATATTATATATATATATATATATATATCTATATATATATATATATATATATATATATATATATATATATATATAGGTATTGAATCAGTTTTACAAATTAACGGCACGCAGGAAACACGGGACGTTACGGGTATCATCCTTCGCCGGCCACAGTTACAAACAGGCAACAAGGACAAGAAATAAAGACAGGTTAAAGAAACACTGCAAACAAGTAACAGGATGACATATCAGAAGGGCAACATCAAATATATATGGGAAATATAACAAGAGAGGTGAAGAGAAATAATAAAGCAAGAAAAATACATAAACAGAAAAAAAAAATGGAAACTGAACGACTACTGATAAATAGTATATTCTTGCCAACTCTTAGCTGTCAGTGTCAAACATGGTCGCTAACCAGAGCATAGTAGAAGAAAATCTCTTGATGCGAGATGAAATGTTTGAGAACATCCATTAATATTACCATGAGAGACAGAATGAGAAAGGACGTCAGATAAATTGTAGAATCGAACACGTAGGTCAGCGATTCTTAATAAGAACTTTTGGGGGTGCAAGACACGCCATATATTTTAGAAGTCGAATCATTATCAACTAGGGCTGAGATTGATTAAACAAATCTTAATCGAATTTCTTTGGACGAAAATGAATCGATTAATTTCGAACAATTTGATAAATTATTTTAAAAAATTAAAAATAAGTACAGCACTATCACTAATAAGTACAGCGATAGTTGTAGTAGTTATTAATATGATTATTATTATTAGTTGTAGCAGTACTAACTACCTTAATAGTGGTGGTAATAATACAATTTAGCTCCCCAAGGAGCATAGGCGCACTATAACCTTTTTTTTTGCCTATGACAATCTTCAGGTGTGGCACTAGGAATGCTCTTAGACTGAACGAACTAGGGAAAACTGTACAGGTAGCAGCAGAAATGGGTGACTACAGGATCGCTATCCTGAGACTGCGAAACAAGGTGGAAGTAGAAGTAATAACATCAGTGGTAATAGTAGTAGCAGTGGTCGTGGTGTGTAGTAAAAGGAGTAAGAGCAGTAGTGGTTCAGTAGCATGTTAGCTGAACTGGTACAGCTCGCTGTTGTACATGAAGCAAACGTAAAAAAAAAAACTGTCATTAGGAAGAAGTAAAAACACTCTCGACGATGGTATAGCAAATGTACAAGGAAATGTGAAAACTTTTGTTTGGGGAACTGAAAAGTGCTGCTGTGGTTTTAAAAGTGCACGAGGATGTGTGAAAACTGTCATTGCGAGCGATAATAAGCGGTTGGTGCAGTTTCGCAACAGATACATAGGAGACAATCGTCTAAAAAAGTGAGGTGAGAATAACATTGTTGGTTATTTCCCCTTTACAAAGTGATTTTCGTTACTTCCATTACAACTGGTGCAAATCTGATTTTGCTGTCCGATTAATTACTATTAGTAATTATAACTATTGCTGCTACTGTAACTAGTTATTACTACTGCTACTGTTACTACTACTACTACTACTACTACACATTTTTAGTTGTCCACGGGGCTGGTAACCTTATCATGTAAAACAAATAGCTTCAGAAACTACTGCTGCATGCTTTACGCAGGCTTCCAGAAAGTGGGTCAGCTACAGTGGTGGTTCCATATCCATAGGCAACGAACAGGAAATTTATGACGATGATGACTGCTCAGACCGGGGCTGACATGATTTAGCCAATAAAATCATACCTGTGTGATTGTTAACTGAGTTTCTGTTACAAGTCTGGACTTACCTGGAGGTCGTATACATCGGATGTTGGATAGGGCGCTGGTAACCCTTAAGACCATGGGTTACGATGGGTCGCCTGTAGAACGGTGGCTCGGCAGGTGTATCGGAGAACACGGGATTTCCTAAGTTCGCACAGATTCCACGGTATCTACATAACATTTATAAGCATAATGAGACAGGTGTATCTAATACAACATATCAGACACTAAAATGGAACCCGCAGAGAAAATAAGGTAGATAATCAAGACATGTTACATTAAAGATAAACATTTAGACACAAGTGAAGGTTACGGAATTCACGTGGACGAACATAGGACATTTCTCCTTCTTCTTCTCTAAGCCTGTTGTCCTATAACCACGTCTATGTCTCTCATAAAGTTGCCGGTCTGTCTCAGACGTCTTTCGTCGCCAGGGTCATAATGTAAGAATTGTCCACTTTTCAATTTCTGGTGAGTTCCAGAATAGCGTTTTATATCGATCTTTGATCATCACCCAAGACAGGTTCATTGGTTTCAACAAATCTTACTAACTCATCAGCGTTGTAATATGTTCCTTCAAAATGGCATATAAAGTGTCCGAGAACCAGTTCGCGTAAGTGCATTCATTCTAGGCACAGTTGTTGAAGAGTTCTAGCATTCATTGATATACATTTACCTGCTATCAGTATTAGAGCTTGCTTAATTATCTCTCATGCTGTGGAAGGGTTTCTGCAGTCTTCGATTCTTTTTGTCTTAATGGAACGTCATTAAGTCGGGCCTGGCGTTCATTTGAGAGGGTGGGTGGTGGGGTTATCGCAGACCTTGATTCAGCATGTAGTACTCGGTTGTTATTTAGTCGGCGGGCTTCCTGCATGTGAGGGATCACATCTTATACTAACAATATCACATTCTTCGTTTTAGAACTCATTCCTTGTAACTAACAGTATGTTTTAGGTGGCGTCTTTAGCTGATTTCAAGGTAAAATTATAAAGAGGAAATAACACTCCACTGTCCTAAGTAAATTGACATTATCTCCCTTTAACTCCTCATGGAGCATGGAGCCACAATGGACCGTTCACAAATTACGTAACACAAAGAGGGGGCGGGGGGTGCCGAGATTATGCTTTGGTTGGGGGGGGGGGTGTCTGAAATCTTGTAGGTTTTTGTTACGCACGCGTTACGGGGGGGAGGGGGGGGGGCTGAAAATGTTACGTAATCTGTGAACGGCCTCCAGCTGCAGATTGCCCCCTTTGATGGATCATATGCCATTGCACAAACTCTTGCTACTGTGGTTTCTGGTTTGTTTTATATGATGAGGTTGCCAGCCCAATCACAACCTTGTATTAATGACCTTTACGACATGCCAGATGGGGCAGTTGTCCTGTTGTTTCTGTCCTCAGATATTCCTGAGACATACACGAGACACCTGAGTAAATACCTGAAATTTGATCTACGGTGAGAGAGTTATTTGGGGGACATGCAAACAACCACACAGTCAAATGTAAAAGAAAGTCAGGTGGGCATACAAACAAACGCACAGTGGAGTAAAAAATAAATAAATAAGGAACGTTGTGTACCTACGTTTGAATATCTCAACTCTACTGTACATCTTGGCTGATAAAAGCTCCAGGTTATAAGTGTACATCCAGTTGAGAAAGAATCAATTAAGTTTATCACAAACTCATGGAAACCCCAATTATTATTATTTTGTTAATTCTGAAGTCACTTTCCGTGTGTCGGGTCCTATGAACTCAGTTCTAATACACCTCGTTTAATAAATTAGCTCTGTAATAAATATCAGGACAAGAAATTTCTGAAATTTACTTCTCTGGAAAAAAATAGACTATTTCCAAAATGATTATCACTAAAATTCGCATTGGAATAATATATTGCGGATGTTCAGCTTCAATTAATTAACACTATAATAAATATCATGCCAAGAAATTTGTGAAAAGTCCTTCTCGGATTAAAACGAAACAAAAATTAAGCTACAGAAAACTTCTTTTGCTACCAATTTGAAACAAGTGTGTGGCGAGAGTTCACGTTTCCGCTGGTAAAATTTTTTTGTGATTTCGAGGCTGTTGTGCTAATTTTCAGACAAACTCTTGATTTCCACGTCAATTACCAAGAAAAATGATTTTCCACTGCCATAATTACATGTATTTGTAGTTGCTGTTCAATTCTAAAAAATATTTATCTCGTTCGGAGCATTAATCATAAAGTTATAGCAGAATTACTGGTTTGCGATACATAATTTATCACTGGGTAACGTGGCAATTCCAGAGTGTCTTTGCCCGTGTCGTTACATGTAACGTTGTCCACAAGAAAGGTTCAAAGGATTGAAACCAGCGTAAGGCAAGGTAGTTTCTTAACTTTAGTACCTGGCGGGAGTACTGAACGACTCACATGAAATTATGTTGGAAAACTTCGTGCATGATTAAAAAAGAAAAACAGAGAACGATATATGACGACTTGCTGTGTTACTATCTGTCGATCTGTGTGGAGCGACAATCAAGATCTCCGGTACCCTTTGCTACCTCTTAGGTCAGTGTGTAACCATGCGAAGTTTGGGCATGATAAGTCAAAGCGTGTGGCAATTTACAGGGAACAGAGAACTTACTTACTTACTTAGTCGTTCCCCTTCTACCGTGAGGTATATACACTAATATACTCTCTGTTTTTCTGGGTACTGTCGCGAGAGGTTTTAATTATTTACATACAAAATATCCTGGACATAAAGGTGTATCATATGATACCAGGAAATTGCCAGATAAGAGACTGGTCTTATAAGAAAAACCCCATTCTCTGAAAAGAGTAATGGTGTATAGTAGTCCAAGGTTAATGTCAGCTGTACAGATCACTAGGTGAGGTGGTACTGTGCAATCCTAGTTATCTAAAGTGCTCCTCTCACAGTCCTACCCAAGACTATGACAAGGATAATAATTATGATTAAATTTATGACTCAGCTAGGGGTAATCTAATAACTAACCAACAAGAACTTAGAACTGAACTTAAATAAGTCTGTCGTGAATTCTGATTCACAACACGTCATTCATACCACAACGGCACGCCATACTTTATAACAGTGTATGCTAGACGGACCAATGAAACAGCGTCCTTATTAGTTTGTTTACAATAGTATTAGACATTAACAATGGCCAGTCTCAAATCTGTGTAAACCAGTTGGGGATGGAATTAAATTATAGGACTGTGAGTGAAGTACCGCATGGAAGAGGTCAGTAAATTTATAATAGGAATGTTCCTTGATAAGTAGGTGTAAAGACTTCCACAAAAAGCATTATACGAATTGAGAAATCTCGAGTGGGATGTATCGAGACATTAAACACGTCGAAAATTTTGCTGTTTAGACTATGCCTTCCGAGTAAGCAGATCTTGGTTGGGGATGGTATTCGGCCAAAAGATTCGGAGAATTTTTCTTAGGCATTTTGGGTGAAAAGAGGACAATTTCGACATTTCCTTCTCTGTAACTCTCCAGCTTTCTGCACCATAGAGAAGCACAGAAAGCACACAGCTCTGATATAATCTTAGTTTTGTGCTTGTGCTGTATTGAGAGAACTTCCAGATGTTGTTTAGGCTAAAAAAGGCTGTTCTTGCTTTGTTCATTCTGTTGTTGATGTATTTGCTTGCCCCGCCGTCTGGTGTTACAATGAGTCCTAGTGTGTTAAGGTGTCTGTCTTTACCAGTTGCTGATTCCTTACTAATATGGGCCCAGGGTTGCTCACACTGAGCGTCATGACCTCTGACTTCTTTAAATTGATGTTCAAGCCCACCTGCTGGCTAAACTTATTAAGTCTATCCGTTTTTTCCTGGATGTGTTGATGTGAATGTGTTAGTAGTGCAATGTCATCTGCATATTCCAGATCTTCCAATGTAGAAAATGTAGTCCATCTTATTCCTCTTGGACTGCCCTCTGTTGTCTGGCGCATCACCCAGTCTATGACTGTTAAAAATAGAGTGGTTGATAAGGGGCATCTTTGTCGTACTCCTGCCTTCACCTCAAAGGTTAGGCTGCTCTACCTACACGTAAAGTTGGCATAGAGGCTTTTTATGACTGACACTATGCAGCTTGGAATTCCATACGCTCTCAGTATTTTCCATAAACTGTCCCTATGTATGCTGTCAAAAGCCTTTTCAAAATCAAAGAAATTAATGTACAGCTGTCTTTGCCATTCTGAGCATTGCTCTATAATGTTCCCGAGAGTAAATATATGATCTACACATCTTCTGTTCTTTCTAAATCCTGCGTGTTCTTTCCTCAGTTTGTGGTCTACTGCTTTTGAAAGTCTCTGTATAATTATCCTGCCTAGTATTTTGCTGGGAACTGAAAGAAGAGTGATTCCTCTCCAATTATTGCAGTCTGCAAGATCTCTCTTCTTGGGCAATTTGACAATTATTCCTTTGTTCCACTCTGTTGGTGTTATCCCTGTTTTCCAGACTTGTGCAAATAGTGGTTCTAATAGCTCTGCAGCTAGCTCAGGGTCTGTCTTAAATAGCTCTGCATTTAAGTTATCATGGCCAGGAGCTTTTCCATTCTTTAACCCTTTGATTGCTGTGATGATTTCTTCTTTTCGTGGAATGTCTGTATTAACATCTAGATCGTTTTCAGCCTCATGAACATTTAATTGCATCTCTGGTGGTTCCTTGTTCAGAGTTTCTCTGAAATGCTCTGCCCATCTTGTTTCCCGTCCCTCTGCTGTCGTGATGAGATTTCCTTGCTTATCTCCTACTAATGTAACATTGTTTGCACCTCGTTTTCCGCTGATGAATTAAATTATTTTGTATACTGTGCTTTGTTAATTTCTCAGTGCTGCCTCTTCTGCCTGTCTTGCAAGATCGTCTAGGACATTCCTTTTGTTGGCTCGGGTTTGGTGTTTAATTCCTTGTCCAGCTGACTGTACTGTTCGCTATATAGTTGCTTTAACCTGGGGAACTTCGCTTCTGTTTTCTTTCTTTTTATTTCCTTTCTCATCGTTATGATGTTTAATGTTTCTGGTGTTATCCAGTCTTGTTTCTTCCTTTCCTGGAATCCCAAGCATGATTTGCTGCTTTCCTTATATATTTTTAAAATAGTGTTGAATTCCATATATATCTTGGCATAACGTCCACAAGAATCACACCTTCAGTGTCCCAAAAGACAGTGATCATGACCTTTCCAGCTGAAGGAATTGTCTTGAATTTCTTTCTTCGTGATTACGGATGATGCCACTCCATTGACTGTCTTTTTGTCTCAGGTTCAAAAGGATGTGCACAGGTTTCGTCACTTGTAACGATCTTAGCCAAAAAGTTCTCTCCATCAGCATTGAAAAGCTCCAACAATTCAGAAGAAATTGCTTTCCTTTGCAATCGGTGGTCATTTGTGAGACTTCGAGGAACCCATCTTGCGCAAACCTTAAAAAATCCGAGAGTTTTTATAACTGCACTTGCACTACCAATGCTGACTGACAGCTGTAAGGCCAATTGTTGAGTAGTGATTCGCCTATCCGTAAGAATAATTCTCTCAGCGCATTTCAACATTTCTGCGTTGGTGGCTGTGGCAGGACGTCCACAGCGCGGCCGATCAAGCAGTTCCGTATCTCCACTTCCTGATTCTTTGATTCTCTGAACCCAGCGACTGACTGTACTCCTGTCGACTGCAAAACTTCCATACACATCACATACACGCTTGTGAATGTTCACAACAGTTTCTTTCTCTGCAACGAGAAATTCTATCACAATTCGCTGCTTATAACGCAAGTTGCTAACACGCTCCATTTCAACGGTTAAGGGCAGCCGTATTATTTGGCCGGTTGCGGTGCAATTTGGTGCACACAATTGGCACATGCCATATTTGAAGTGTGCACAATTTCATGCTTCTATCTTCATTATTAGCTGAGAAAAACGATGTGGTGCATTACTTTCTGAATGCCCCTCGTAGTTCTAATTAATTAATCAAATTGTGCGTTAGGAAGTGTGTAGATGTGTTTAAACTACTGTGTATTTTTTTGAGGCAGAACAAAGCCTGTGTATATTCAGATAAATTGAGAATGGCAGCGGAAAGTGTGTTCATAGTTTTAGAAAAGCATTTAAAGAATTATTTCTTGAAGGAATAGGACACACACCAGGAACAAAGGAAAGGATGAAAGAAATTGCATTACTGTATTGTTTAAGATATCACATAGTATTTTCCACAAAACCTAATAACTGTATGGGGGCGAATCATAAGGATAAGGATCCCTAATATTGAATTTTGTCCATCATCCGTGAGGTACTCCGTCCTTAAGCACACACTGCCTGTCCACACTTTCCTTGGTTACACGGATTTGCGGTCCACCATATTGAATGCAAAGCATATTGTAAACAGTTCCTGAATGAGATGCTTTCCTATTGGCTGACCTGTATGCCGAATTTGTGTACGGTGTCTCGTTTTCGAATGAGGCCAAGAAATGATCCGGAAATTTCATCACAGGTACCAAAAGACCGCTAACACACACCGATGCAGATCTCTGGATCACAGGGATTGTATGTTACTAAACTCGGTTTGGTTTGACGGACTATCTTCGTTGCACACACACACAACTTCATCAGTGCCCCGATCTCCTCCCTTAAATCACACAAGGAGGATCTCAGCACATTGCACAAACTCCGTTGCACCGGCGAGAATCCCAATGTATGTATATAGGTATAGGAATCACACATATTATAAATGTTTTTGTGGTGGGTAAGTTTCAAATTTTTAAATTTTGCCAGGGCAGCGGCCTTATGGCCCACTTTTTACGATTCAAACTGCCGTGGGATTTTTAACGTGCGCAACTTTCACACGGGACCTCCTATTATTTTGGCCCTTATTCCAGGGTAGCCATCCGATCTCACTACCCAGGAGACCAGGGGAGTATGACATCATTAGGACCACTGGTTCTGAAAAAGAAATTCCATAAATTATACTCCCTCAACTGGGAATCGAACCGGGTACCTCTATAATTCGAGATGGACGCCATACCTCTTTGCCACTCCGACCCCCAACCTTTAACTCGAAAGTTACCTAGCCAAGCACTGGCCTCTATTTCTCTATTATATTGAATGTTCTGTGCCTAAATGGAGATTTTACTCAGCGCTTACCTCTAATTCTCTATTATATTGTATTTTCTGTGCCTTAATAACTTAATGGAGACTGTACTCAGCACTTACCTCTATTTCTCTATATCAAATGACATGTTCTGTTCACTAACTCAGCACTAACCTTGGCTTCTCCCTGTCAAACTGTGCGTCCTGCGCTCGAAGTTCTTCCTCTTCGGTCTTTGCCCTCAGCTTTTTCATGAGCCCCTCAGCGCCACAAGGGTAGCTTGGCTCATCAGGACGGGTCATGTGATCTGTGATGTGTTCAGTGGGTATGTGCTTCTCCTCCATATTAGCTATAACAACACGTAATTACAAACAACATATTTCTGTTAATCCGCAGTTACGGTCACTACAAGGGTAGTGTTTAACATGATGTTGTGCATAAAGACTATTTCACATTATAGGGCATATCTTAAGTGTGGCAGCTTTCAGCTACAGCATGTGTTTTCATTTTTTAGCGGTAATCTTAAATAGGTCCCGTCTTGTTCCCCGGGGGTATCTCAGGCCCCACAGAAAGAACAGGACTACCGCTGTCTCGGGCGATCTGTAACAACCGGCTAATGTAAGGTTAGGCATGGGGCCTGGCATGTTTATGATGAAAAAGTCATCGCTACAGAAACGTCTGCTACAAGAGAGTATGAATGCTTTCATGTGGCTTAAAATGTGATTGCTTTCATGAGGCTTAAAATGTGAACGCTTTCGTGAGGCTTAAAATGTGAACGCTTTCATGGGGCTTAAAATTTGAACGCTTTTATGAGGCCTAAAATGTGAACGCTTTCATGAGGCTTAAAATGTGAATGCTTTCATAGGCTTAAAATGTGAATGCTTTGTGTAGACTTCCTTCTAGGGGGTCAGATACAGTGGTAGCTCCAAGCTCCTTAAGAAGCATCATACAGAAATGCAGAAATACAGGAGAGATCAGGCAGCGCTGAAAACAGTGGCCGCAGCGCATCTGGAACAGAGATTACTATTTCTTCTTTATCAACAGCTAGTCATGTCGGTCATTGAGTATGGGCTGGGAATACTCACGCTGTCAGTAACACAATGTGAACGACTAGAACGCATTCAAAATGATGGGATGCGTATAGTCTTGGGTTGAACGCGAGATACTTCCATTGTGACAATGAGGTACATGCTTGGAGTGCTGTTGATTAGATCCAAATATGCGATGGCACAAGCAATAGCCTATATGCGAGTAACCAAACGGCACCCTCTGCATGGAAACATAGCTGACATTCAAGGAGCAAAGAATAAAGAGAGGGATGTCATGGATGGCACAGGCAGAAACAACGATCAAGCAGGTGACTACAATTGAAAATATATTCAAAGGGGAAGAGTGGAACAAGTCAGATGAGAACTGGATTAACTACCAGCAAGTCGTCATCAGCCTTAGTAGAGAGTGTAGAAACTGCGGCAAATAGAAAGCAGAACTGGAAATTAATTAACTAATACATGATCATCGTCTTCTTCTTCTTCTTTGATCCTTAACCGCCAACCGCCAAAGCAGTCAGCGGCCATCACGCCTGATGGCGTCTTGTAGGGCAGCAACAAATTGATTCCACATTGCTCGGTTGGCGGCCATCCTTCGTACAGTGCCCCAACTCTGGTTCATTCTTTGCATCTCAGCTTCCACAGTTCTCCGCCAAGTTGTTTTTGGTCGGCCTCTCTTTCGCTTTCCATCGGGGGTCCATAGCATAGCTGTTCTTGTGATGGTATCAGGGTCCCTTCTGAGGACGTGGCAAACCCAACTCCAGCGTCTGCCAGCTATGATGGTGTGCATGTCCCCCTGGTTACTCCGAATAAGTAGTTCTTGGTTGGTGATGGTGTGTGGCCAAAAGATTCGGAGAATTTTCCTTAGGCAGATTGTGTGGAAGGAGGACAGTTTCGATATTTCCTTCTCTGTTACTCTCCAACATTCCGCACCATAGAGAAGCACAGAAAGTACACAGCTCTCATATAGTCTTAATTTGGTGTTTGTGCTGTACTGGGAAGACTTCCAAATGTTGTTGAGAATAGCAAAGGCTGTTCTCGCTTTATTCATTCTGTTGTTAATGTCCTTGCCTGTTCCGCCGTCAGGTGTTATTATGCATCCTAGGTAAGTAAATGTGTCTGTCTGTTCTAACTTCTGGTTCCTTACTGTTATTGGCTCAGGACTGCCCACATTTAGTGTCATGACCTCTGTCTTCTTCAGACTGATGTTCAGGCCAACCTGCTGGCCATACTTATTCAGTCTATCGGTTTTTTCTTGAATGTGTTGATGTGAATGTGCGAGTAGTGCAATGTCATCTGCATATTCCAGGTCTTCCAGTGTAGAAAACGTTGTCCATCTAATTTCAGTTGGACTGCCCTCTGTTGTCTGGCGTATCACCCAATCTATGGCTGTCAAAAATAATGTTTTTTTTTTTTTTTTTTTTTTTGCGTACGCCCGCTAATACTCGAGGCGAAATCTCAGGTTATTACTATGTCTAACCTGACATTGATTTTACGTGAGTATCCCTTTTTACTTGTACAGAGACAGGTGTCCCTCGCCATTCAGGCAAATACTCTCCGATTTCGGAGGTACCCATTGCAGCTGGGTCGGCTCAGGAGCCGCCAATCCCTGGTCGACAACACTCCTTCAAATGTTCTCGCCAGGTCTCGAGTTAATCCAGTCCAATTCCCGGTCGACGAAAAATCCTCAAATGCCGTCCCCCGGGTTTGATCCTGAATCACCCGGTCGCCAGAGCGGTGTTGTAACCACTACGCTAGCGCGGCTCCCTAATAATGTTGTTGATAAGGGGCATCCCTGTCGTACTCCTGTTTTCACTTCGAAAGTTACATTACTCAATCCAACACTGCACGTAAAGTTAGAATAGAGGCTTTTTATGATGGAAACAATGCGGCTGGGAATTCCATAAGCCCTCAGAATTTTTCATAGACTGTCCCTGTGTTTGCTGTCGAAAGCCTTTTCAAAATCAACAAAGTTAATGTATAGCTGTCTCTGCCATTCTGAGCACTACTCTTTAATTTTCCTGAGGGTGAATATATGATCTGCACATCTTCTGTTCTTTCTAAAATCCGCTTGTTCATTCCTCAGTTTATGGTCAACTGCTTTTGAAATTCTCTGGATGATTATCCTGCCTAGTATTTTGCTGGGAACTGAGAGGAGAGAAATTCCCCTCCAGTTGTTGCAGTCTGCAAGGTCGCCCTTCTTGGGCAATTTGACAATTATTCCTTTATTCCACTCTGTTGGTGTTGTCTCAGTTTCCCAGATGTGTGCTAATAGTGGTTCTAATAGTTCTGCTGCTAGTTCAGGGTCTGCCTTGAATAACTCAGCATTTAGATTGTCGTGACCAGGCGCCTCTCCATTTTTTAACCCTTTGATAGCTGTGATGACCTCTTCTTTTCGTGGAATGTCTGTATTTACGTCTAAGTCACTTTCAGCCTCAGGAACATTCAGCTGAGTCTCTGGTGGTTCTTTATTCAGGGCCTCTATGAAGTGCCCTGCCCATCCCGCCTCCCGCTCCTGTGCTGTGGCGATGAGATTTCCTTGCTTGTCTCTTACTAACGTTATGTTGTCTGCACCTCGCTTTCCACTGATAGTTTTGGTTATTTTATAAACTGTGCTTTGTTCATTTCTCAGTGCCGCCCCCTCCGCCTGTCCTGCAAGGTCATCCAGAAATGTCCTTTTGTTAGCACGGGTTTGACGTTTTACTTCCTTGTCCAGCTGACTGTACTGTTCACTATATATTGCCTTTAACCTGGGAGACTTAGCTTCCGTTCTCCTTCCTTTCGTTTCCTTTCTCTTCGCTATGGTGTTTAGCGTTTCTGGTGTTATCCAGTCCCGGCTCTTTCTCTCCTGGAATCCCAAGCATGACTCGCTGCCTTCCTTGTATATTGTTGAGATGGTGTTGAATTTCTGGTCGGCATCATCGGTCTCTGTTCTTTCCTGGCTTTTGGTAATCTGATATCGTCTCTTTACGTCGACCGCGAACGCCTATCTGGTGAGGGGGTCCTTGAGTTTCGTGATGTTATATCTTTTCTGTTTGACTGCAACGGGTCCAGCAGCTCTGAGTCTCACCTTCAGTCTTGCTACCACTAGGTGATGATCACCTCCCACACCCGCGCCCCCTCCCACCCTCATGTCTTGTAGTGCATGTCTCCATCTGCCATTGATCACCACGTGATCCATCTGGTCTCCGTCTCGTCCGCCTGGTGACTCCCATGTTAACCTGTGCACCTCTTTGTGTTGAAAAAGTGTTCCTCCAATGACCAGGTTGTTAATACTGCAGAAGCTCATTAATTCGTCCCCATTCTCATTTACCGCTCCACTGCCGCATCTCCCCACCACTCTTTCGTTATAATTATTGTGTGTTCCAACTGTCGCATTTAGGTCTCCCATTACTATAACAAGACCGTACCTGGGTACAGTTTCCATTTCCCTCCACACCTGTTGATAGAACTCGTCCCTGATCTCCTCATCGCTGTCGTCTGCTGGTGCACAGCACTGTACAATTGTGGTGTTGGTGAATCTCCCTCCCAGCCCCGCCCTCACCAGTCCGTTGTCAATGGGCCTCCATTCCAGCAAAGACCCCTCCATTTCCCTCCCCAGGACAATGGCCACACCCCCGTCGTGCCGACCATCCTCTCCACCAGAATAAAGCACCGTTTCCCCTGCAGCTGCTTTCACTCTCCCCATCCCCGTCCATCCGCTCTCGCCCATTCCCAGGATATGTAATTTGTAATTCCTCATCTCTGCTGTAATTTGTCTCAGCTTTCCTGCCTCACCCATAGTTCCAACGTTCCAAAAACCAACCCTGGTCTCGTGTTTTGCGGTCAGGGCATCCGTCCTCATGACAGTGGCCTCCCTCCGGCCCTCACCACGTCAGTCATACGAGCCTGAGACTCCGGATGTCCGCCCCGCATCAACGTTTTTTCATTTATTGCCGTTTCCGTAACATGTGCGATTTTTTACATAGACAGGGGTGTCGGCCCTGTGCTAAAACCCCCAACCTGGAGGACCAGGGTACCAGCTTTTGTCTGATCCCTACCTACGCAGACCAGTCCAGCTTGGTTGAACCTACCAGGAGTAAATCTCCCACTGGCATAGCTTTGGGGATTGTCAGGGTACACAAGCTGCCATACCGCTACAAGGTATAGGTACCATTGATGGCAGAATACATGATCATGCCGGAAATAATTATAACATTGAGTACACAGATGGGTCTGTGATCCGTGGTGAGAAATCAGGTTGAGGCTTCTCTGCTAGGGTAAAGGGTAGAATCGTCGTCGAGCACTGGGGGCTTACAAGATGTCAGCTTCCAGCATGATAATGGAGGTAGAGGTAGCTACTGCAGCTTTAAGGTGGCTAACGGAAACTTCAGTAACAGAGGCTAGTCATTGTGTCAGATTCTCAGTCCATGCTTCTAAAGGTTCAAAATGGTTGGCTACGGTATGAATGGAAAACACTCATAGAAGCTTCAAATCTGCAGGAGCTGGTGTGGATCTACTGTCCTGGTCATGCAAGAGAATGTGGTAATGAGAGAGCTGACAGACTAGCATCAAGAGCACCCACAGTGGGGACCCTGGGCATGGATAAAGGAGAGATACTGAGAACAACTAATGATCGCCTGTTAGAGAATGACACTGCAGTAGATTAATCATCAAGGTTAAGATTATTTGAACTAAGCATCAAAAGTAAGGCTAGAAGAGATGGACGTATGAGAGGATGCATCCATTTTGCATACAACCAGCGAGCTACAGGATCAGTTAGCATTTACACTCTTAGACATATACTGAGGGAGACTGAGAACCAATGGGTTTGCCCGGAGTGCAATGATGTCAATTCTGTCCAACAATAACAATAACAGTCCATAAGAAGCGATACAGAGATGAGAAGAAGAATTGTAGGTACATGCAAAAAAAAACGATGTGTTGAAGTTTAAATTACCCGCTTAAATTAATAAAGCATATTGCTGCTATTACCTATGAGCAGAAAGAACTAATAGAGTTAACTGATATTTTATTGAATACAAGAGAACAGCAAAATGTTGGGCAACACCTCAAGAAAATGTAATTGCGTTAAACAAATGCAATCCAACATCATTCGCAGTAAGTTGATGCCTAATAAATGGATGCAAAGTGCATCTATGTTTAGCAAATGTATACATCCTACTATTTAGAAGCCTCACTCATGGTAATTCTTTTATTATAAAGTTCACTCAGTCATTACTTTTGCAGTGTACGCAACGTCGGTGTGGCTAACTGTCATATTCAGATCAGTCCTTTTTAGGGCTTCATCACGCTAGCGGATAGATACTATACTTTCTTGTCAGGACTTAGTTGCTATAGTAGCAGTCCTTTTCAGAACTAGCCCTTTTCAGAGCTTTTGTTGTTGTTACGTTCGATTTACGGGACGGCACAACTGAAGTGTCTTTCTTTAATTATCAGATGTGTACACAAATACATTACATTTACTGTGTGTATGTGTTTTGATGTAGTTATTACCTACAACGGGAATCCTACAAGAGAAATCACCGTAGTTAGTACACCACTGAACTATCAGCTGCAGACTTGTCGCTAGCGTCGCTGAAAGAGTTGACGTTGCTATGGTTTAACTTTTTTACATTCTCGTAATGTTAAAAAATTAGGCCATTAGCAACAAATATGGAAATAATTATTGACTCGGGACTATTTAACGAAGGAAAACTTCTATAGCTGTAATAACAAATAAGAACATGCAAACAAAATAATATCATCATCATGTTCCTAATGGAGCATGAAGCCACCTGAAGCTGGTTCTCTTGCAGGAAGTCAAGCATTTTCGTGATCATGCAGCGGTTGTTCTTGTAACAGTTTGTTTGACATGATGAGGTTGATAGCCCCACAAACAAACAAAATATATGAAGAACTTATGGCACCACGTACTTCTATTTGGTCGTTTGCTTTCGTATCATCATCATCATCATCATCAGCTTTATCATCATTATTTTCATTCGCGCTACTTAAGGAGCATGTAATCACCCCTGCAGTAGTCCCCTTACACCAAGACAGTTGCGTCACTAGAGTTGGTGTCACCCAGTGCGGTAACTCATTTTGTCACTCACATGGACCTCCTCCCGTACCAGACCATACAGAATCCTTAGTAATGTTTTTTGTACTAATGTTACTCTTAATTCGTAATTCCCGTATATCACTGAATGTAATAGTAGTGACATAAACAACTAGCAAATTTAAAATGACACCTTTAAATTACAATATCATACGCACAACCTAAATGTATTTACATTTACATAGTTTCATGTAGTTAAAGTGAAAATTCGGTAAGAAAACAATAGAATTCGAAGTAAAAACGTAGATATATTCTTCTTCTTCTTCGTACGGTACACGCTCAGACGTCCACTTGAATGTTCTCAAAGAAAGCAGTAGTCAGTTTGAGGCTACTTGAATCCCCGTAAAGCTTTTCCACGAAAGGAGCTGGCGTCGGCCATGTACACTTTCTCTATATCACATATAAGGGGTAACTTTGAAGCAGATGTTCAGCAGTCATTTTATCAGTGCCACAGTTACACTGATCGGTAGTTCCTATCTTTAGCTTGTTGAATAGATGGTATCTGTGACAGGTTATGAGAACAGACCCCCTCGATCAGTTCGCTTGACTCCCACAGGCGCCCCTCATTTTCATTCATTTTTCATTCAACCGACTCGTTCACCTTGCTTCACTAATTAGTATGCACGTTGGTTGCACATAAGCCATGCCTTTCTCGCTATCTGCCTTACTTAGAGTTTAGCCACGCCTATCTGTCTTCTTTCACGCGCTATAAAAGCAGATATTCAGATCCAGAACTGACATTCCTTCAAAATGGGACGGGCCAAGGGCGGTTGCCTAAAGCTTACAGGGTGTCTGCCTGCTGTCAGATTACAACACACGTGGAAGGTGAATTGTTTTGAAGTTCCCTAGACGGCCCGACGACTGCTGAAGATCAGAGCCTTTTGTTGTCGAGTCACAGGGAAACCGAGCGAGAGGTGGAATCCTTTATATTGTAAGAAAATCCCCGCTCATTCCTCTGCTTTGCGAAAGGTGCAACTTTTGCCAGCCGCCAGCGAAATTGCGCATTTTTCAGTATATATGCCATTCCACCGAAACTCAGTTATCAGTTTGCTACAGGAATTTTTGAATGTCTAGCTCGCTATTAATAAGAGCCCTATTACAATTGGATTATTTTGAATACGTGGAGATAATTCATGTTCCTGTGTTGCGGTAAATAATATATATTAGCATTTAAGTGAATAACGTGTTAAAATTTTTCCATTATATTTCACTGGGATTTCTGTGTTAATTGAATAGCGTATTAAATAACATATAGCCAATTTTTCCAGCTGTAAACGTAAATTTAATTACTCGCTATTCCCCAGTAATAAATGCTTTAATTAATTAATAAGACGCTAGGTGTTTGATAAATGACGAAGTATAATTATTCCTAATACATCATGTGTAACTTTATAAATGACTAGTGTTCATATCGCGCGTTAAAAGCGTTAAGATAAGCTAGACTCTTGTGGTTTTTAAATATAATTTAATACCGGAGTGTTTAAGAGGTCTTGCCGTAATGTGTGTTAGGTTATAATATTTATATTACTGTTATGATATTTGTTTTGTTTCCAACAAAATCTAGGCTGATCAACCCTGCGATCTAACGGTCTGAATAGCTCCAGTAACAATTTAAAATTATTATCGGGTCTTGGATTTTGACCTGTTAGGTCTTCTAGTTTTTTTTCATCCAGAGAGAGAAAGAGAGAGAGTTCTAACGCAAAAACAAAACATTAATAATAAAGTATAACTGGACAAGCAAATTACCCAGATTGTTTACCTACAATTATCAGCCCGTGATGGCCAAATATCTATATAACATTGCTCCAGAATACTGACTATCGTTGTTTCTTTTCTCGAGTGGATTTATCCAGAACAAAGAATACTTGGGTCCAGAATCGGCACTCAAACCCCAGAGAGAGAGAGAGAGAGAGAGAGAGAGAGAGAGAGAGAGAGAGAGAGAGAGAGAGAGAGAGAGAGAAGCAGATAGGATATCTTTTCCTTATCATTATTGGTTTCAAACAGTTTACCCACCAGACATTTCCTTTAAATATCGGGACTACTGTGTACTGTCCATGGTGAACATTTGATCGCGGTTTATATTTTCTACGTGAACTACCTGACGTGAACTTTCTCATATCCAATAAGCACTATCAAAGCGGGCGTTCCCCATTATGAAAAATTAATCATTCTTGGAGGAACTGGGGCTCACTTGGAAAAGCACCACACTGGACTATGTTAACTATATACTGAAGTACGTTCAAGAGTAGTAGGTAAGCGTGATTGAATGTGGCCACAGGTTGACAGATTGTAAGAAAGAGAAATGAATATTTCATATATTGTATAATCATTGTACTCACTTCTGTCTTTTCTTGTTCGCTAATATTGTTATTTCATTTTTTGTTTTCAGGATAGACTTACTAGAGACTTGGTTCTTTACCGTATCGTCTATTCCTATACTCTAGGGTTACTCGTTAGACCTTTTGGGGTTACTAACTTATGTGGGAACTACCTTCGCTGGGATCTACTTTGTTTTTCCTTTACAAGAGAGAAGGGCCAATTGGGCTAATGATTTCCATATTTTTGTCTGTAAACTATATTTTACTGATGTAAATGATTGATGTTGTGATTTGTTTCTAGTGATAATAAACTAAATAAACCTTTAGTTATCGTGTTGGTCATCCCCTGCCCTATATGTTATCCATAGTTTGTTTTCACGTCTGTGCGTATTTGTCACAAAAATTGTGTGTACGTGAGTGTAGTGTAACTGATATTTTGTACCAGGAGAGATAGTGCATCTAATTTAAATATAGTCGTAAAGATAGGCTGGATTAGAGCAATTACTTCATCCAGAGACTGTTCTTTCTCTTACACTATCACCCCTCGTGAAAAGAAGAAAACCATTTCTTACACCTTACTCTCACATAGTTAACACTATCACCTCTGCTCGGACGGGACCATAAATACCTCAGACCTATCTTATCAAAATTTACGACAGTATCTCAATCTGTTGTGGCCAGTGCAGAGTCTGAAGATTACCACTTGTTCTCTTCTGTGGAGCTGGTAGTAAGCATCATTATGTGTGTGCCTTGGATGTTCTACATTCCATTTGTTTCTGTATCTGATTCTGATAAAACTCTTTGCCTCCTCAAAAGTTATGCTTGCATCAGGCTGAGATAGATGTGAACCTTCTTTTGCCATTCTGTCAGCCTCTTCATTGCCGGTGATGGGATCCATTGGATCACAACACTTTTGAATCGTTGACAAAGTTTGTGGAGCACTATTCCGAGATCATCCAGGTCTGTATTATTCTGGCTTTTCAACGTTGCAATTACTGACTGTGCATCAGTAAAGAAAGCAACTTGTCTCTCTGTGCTTTCTTCTGTCAATATAACCTCTGCTGTAGTTTTCAAGGCCTCTGCCTCTGCTCTGAAGTTGCTGGAGAATCGTCCTGTCGTCACTGACAGCCTTTTTTCTGCACCAGTGCTTAAGGTCAGAAAGACACCCCCACCTCCATTTTCTGTTGCATTTGTTGCTGATCCATCTGTGTATGCATGGGTCCAGGTGTTGCGTGGGTAATGTTTCTCTATGTATTTTGTTGCTATGGATTTTCTATCTGTTGCAGTTTGGCTCTTTTTTCTTTCAATTCCAGGAATGTTTTCTATCATTTTAGGGAAACGATTTTGTTTTCAAACTGGAAGCTTGTGTCCAGTGTAGATGGATTTAACAGTGGATATTTCATCTATGGATACTGCTCTCATTTGTGGTTTGGTTGATTCTACAAAATTGCTTCGTTTGAGTCTTTGCCTTCTAAGAGATTTATTCTTTGGCACATTGGGTGGTCTGTTAGTCTTTTGAATTTTTCGGCCTGTTGCTGAGCCCTGCAGTCTCTTCTATCTGTCATTGGCTGGAGGCATGTAATCTTTTCGAGTTCTTTTATAGGTGTTGACTTCATGCCTCCCGTTATAATTCTCATTGCTTGATATATTGATACAGTACATGTAAGCTGGGCTCACGAAAAATGTTTTTGTGGTTATAACTAACTACAGGGATATTTTTATAAAAAATAAT
Source organism: Oreohelix idahoensis (assembly GCA_024509875.1). NCBI lineage: Eukaryota > Metazoa > Mollusca > Gastropoda > Stylommatophora > Oreohelicidae > Oreohelix > Oreohelix idahoensis. Next base: position 691,371 of record JAMPIV010015415.1, on the reverse strand, counting down.
AAATTTAAACACTGCACACACATTTTATAGACCCCCTCACCCCCTCTGATGGTGTCACCCGGTGCGGTCCGCACCCCCCGCACCCCCCCCTAGTGACGCCACTGCACCAAGCAGTCACATGCTCTTGCAGCGTTGTTTCTATGGCTATATGTTTTACATGATGAGGTTTCTAGCCACACACACAACCTCATGTCTGTCGCATTGTAGGACATGCCTGAGCGTTCAGTGGTGCTATTCTTTGCCCTCATATAATATACCTATTTATTTCACATAGTTGGCAGCTAGTCTTTGGAGTCTCTCATCCCCATACAATTTTTTCTTCAAAGGTGTAAGTGAAAGCTATACTCTCAGTCTGCATCTCTGGTGAAGCCCTAATTTTCTTGGAGGATATCAATCAATCAATCAATCAATCAATCAATACCCTTTAGCTCCCCAAGGGGCATAGGCCTTCAAAACCACATGCCAAGTCTTCCAGTCACGTGCCATCAGTTCAAGTTCTTTCCACGTCTTCCGAATCATTTTCACTTCTGTCTCCAGTTCTCTTCTCCGTGTGCTTTTTGGTTCTTCCTTTCCTCGAAGCCTTTGCCTTCTCTAACTCAAGAACAGAGATAAATACTCATTTACAGCTGGGTAGACTGGAGCGTGACGCTGCCAGATTTCGATCCCGGAACCCGGTAACAAAGGCGTGAGTGGAAAGCTCTCTAACTGCTGAGCCAACCGGGCGATCGATCAAGGTAAACGGCACACTGATAAGAGTCTTTATCTTGGTCACCACGTTAATAATGCTGGTATTGGGGTAAATGGTCAACTCTAGACCGGCACAGTCTTGGGCATACAGGTCACCTTGTCCAAAAACGTAATGAGGCCCCGACAAGGATGTAATGTTGACTATGAGTGTTAATGTGAGTGTCAATACGCGAATGCATGGATTGTTCTGAAGAGTTGACTAGAAGATCAAACACTCACTCACACGTAGCTAGAAGTTAATGATGCAGACTACTGTGGTCGTTTCATACTGTTTAATTGGACGCACACACTTGGACAGTACGGGTATCGTTACAGGAAAACAGGCCGACATATATCATCATACTGTTGATCAATGGTCTACAATCTTAAGTTGGCATTCATGTTGAAGAACATTACAATGGAACGTCCGTAGACAAGCACTTAGATTTCCACTGTTTATAAATATAACCATCAGGCCTTACTGACTGATCATGTCAGTTAATAAATAATGTTCAAGCATGACTCCTAGACAGAACCTCTTTTCTTGCGAAGATTCCTTTAGGTAAAGTTCAGCAAATATTTCTGGCGACAATGTTAACCCACCAGTAGTGGGTTTTCTTTATAACTGTGATCTCTTAATCATCACCTGATAATAAGGGGCATCCCTGTTCTCTGATCGATGATCGACAAAAAATATAGGATCCAAAATGGCTTCTGGTTCCAGTGAGCATTACTCACTATACAGATGCATAGTAAAGCTTCAATAAAGGCTTTGTTCATGAACACAAATGTTTCTACAAGAATCAGCATATTCTTTCATCATAACTGCTGCATACAATCATATTCAGTGCTGCTAGGTAACATGTCATCCCGACATATTGATATAGATAATCATCATGTAGACGTCTGCCCATCTAAGCCTAGCAAGGAAAAAGTTCAGCAAAAAGTTCTTTTACCTGGGCATGGGAAATACACTAGCAGAACACATACGCCCTCTCCTGGCGTTACAGAATAAACACTGGGGAACTCATAGACTTAATAATCATATCAGAAAATTATCTTCTTCTCCATAATAGATCACAGATATCAACAAACTTCGGACTGGTCTCCGACATGGCATTCACCAGGCTCCATCATCACGGAAGACCCTTTTTCGTATCCGCATGCGCAGAAACTGCCTGACCCCAAAGTTCAGTACAAGGAAAAATAGTCCCACTTAGACATACAAAGATATCACGATATAAGACCGAATCGTCTTAAATAGACAAGGAGTAAACATAGACTCGGACCATAAACATTCCTGCATAAACCTAAGCAAGAACAATCTGTTTCTGGCCCAACAAGGAACAGACCAACAAAATCTGGATTCATACGCCAAGTTCGATATTCAGGGGAGATAACCCATATAACAAAAGTATCAATCAATCATGGGTGATATATCTTTGGCCAGGAAAGCATCCTGATTTTAAAAACAAATACTTTCCCTCAGACAAATAAATATTATAATAACTACATACATTGCCACCAGTAATCTGTTGGTAACAGACTACCGCAACCCCCGGGGAAAAAAAATGAAATTTTTTTTTTTCATCTGAGAGCAACATACAATAGGCTCACAACGCACGAATAATGCGCAGATGACTAATAACAGCAATTTATAATGTCAAATTAAGGTAAAGTCGAAGCATAGATCGACTTGTGAGAATATATCTCAACATCTCAGAGAAAGCATTTCTCTAAGTATAAATATTTCCAGGGAGGTGCCACCAACGTATACTACAATGCTGGCAATGACACAATGCATATAACAATTTCATATAACAATTTCATATTTAAGCACTATAAGTACATGATTGACAAAGAAGAAAAATCATCAAAGAACAGCGGTGAATATATATCAATGAACGTAGTGATAGTAGTGATACAATCACTATATTACAAATTACAATGTGTATCTATCTTGATATAGAGAGGAACTATTATAGACTTAGATGTGTTAAGAAGTCCAAGACCTAACAGTTAGGTGGAATCATGTGGGCATCTAGACAAAATGTCTGCCATCACATTATCTGATCCACGGATAGCTCGTACCGAGAAATGAAAAGGTTGAAGAGCAATTGCATATCGAGTAGACCTCGAGCTCTTCAAATTCTTACTCTGTATAGCCGTAAGAGCTTTCTGGTCGGTTTCTACTATGAAATGTGCGCCTAGAAGGAATCTTTGTAGTTTGAGAATTGACCAAACCATAGCCAATAGTTCACGGTCTAAAACCGAGTAATTCCTTTCTGCAGCATTAAGTTTTCTGGAGATATACATTACAGGATGCAGAGTTCCAGAGTACTCTTGCATTAGTGCCGCTCCAATCCCAGTGGATGAAGCGTCACTCCGAAGAAAAAATGTCTTATCTTTAGTAGGTAACACTAAAATAGGTGGTGTTGAAAACAATGTTTTAATCTTATCCAAAGAGGATTGGCATTCCTGGGACCAGTGGACCATATTAGGCGACCCTTTCTTTAGTAGTGTAGAAAGAGGTGCCATGATAGAGGATAGATTCGGAATGATGAATCTTCCATAAAATTGAATAAGACCTAAGAGACTTCGCACTTGCTTTTTAGTCTTAGGGATAGAGATGTTAAGTATCTTAGTGATATTATGGTCCTCTGTCTTTAGGAAACCATGACCGACTCGATGGCCTAGGAAAGAAATTTCGCTAAAACCAATGCAGGCTTTAGAGGGTTTCGCTGTCAGGTTATGCTCGCGTAGAGTAGACAGTAATTCAACTAACCCCGAATAGTGATCTTCCCAAGTATCGCTGAAAAGACAGATGTCGTCTAGGTACGCAATGACATCTGACCGATAAGATAGGATTCGACGCATCATGCGTACGAATGTAGCTGGTGCGTTCATAAGGCCGAAAGGCATGAAATTCCATTGAAAAAGGCCTCTAGGTGTAGAAAAAGCAGTAAAAGGTTTGGCGCGTTCAGATAAAGGAACTTGCCAATATCCTTTAGACAAATCAAGTTTAGTGAAAAAATGAGATTTAGAAAGCCTAGTAAGTAGCTCTTCTAGTAAAGGCATAGGTTCAGCATCAAACTTCGTAACTTGATTCAATTTGCGATAGTCAACGCAAAGACGTATGTTATTGTCTTTTTTTCGAACAATAACCATCGGCGAAGAATATGCAGAAGTGGATGGTTCAATTATTTTTAAATCTATCATCTCATCCAACTCCTTCTCAACCTGTGCTTGAAAATGTATAGGGATAGGATAAGGTCTGACCCTAATAGGATTATGGTCAGTTAGAATAATGTCATGTTCAATGACATGAGTTTGTCCAGGGATGTCAGTAAGGACATCCTGAAATGTTTGTAACATAGCCGAAACTTGTCGCTGTTCTCCTAGAGATAAATCAGGAGAGACAGTAACATTTTTCCATGATTCACTAGAATGAAGTGGAATCATCGGAAGAGGAAGATTTACATCTGAAAAACTTGTTTCCTCATCCTGTATTACGGACAGTGATGAGTAATAACCATGTTGGACTGGAGAATCGTCCGTTGCCTGGAAAATAGGCTGTAAATAATCCGGACGTTCATGGAATTCCGTAAGCATATTGATGTGGAAGGTTTTATGCTTTCCATCAATATCGACAATGTAGTCAACATCGGAAATTTTCGAGATTATAACGTACGGACCTTTCCAAGAAATAAGAAGTCTGTTTTCCCTACAAGGTAGCAAAACAAATGCTTTGTCACCAGGACAAAGTTGTCGTAAGGTTCTTTTCTTATTGGCAAATTGTCTTGCCTTCTGTTTAGCAAATTCAGAAGAAGAAGTTGCCAATTTGCATGCTTCGATAATCTTTTGTCTCAGCGCGATGACATATTCGTAAGAAGATTTTGTGTCATCGGTAATATTATCAGCGGTTATGAGATCATGAAGCAAAGACATAGGGCCGCGCGGTCGCGCGCCAAAGACAAGTTCAAAGGGAGAAAATCCTGTATGTTCATTGGGGACCTCTCTGTAAGCGAAGAGGGCCGCGGGTAAAACCCTGTCCCAATCTTGAGGATGATCCTCAGTTATCTTCCCTAGTAAGTTTTTTGAGTGTTCTATTTAGCCGTTCGACCATCCCATTGGACATAGGATGATAGATACTACTCAAAGATCTCTCTATCTGCAGAGTAGACATTACTTGAGACATGGTATCCGATATTAGTTGGGTGCCATGGTCTGATAATATCTCTCCGGGGAATCCCAGACGAGAAAATATGAGCCAGAGAGCATCTGCAATATCAGCAGTAGTAATGCTCTTCAGAGGAATAGCCTCTGGCCAACGTGTGCACATATCAACACACGTCAAGATAAACTGATGTCCTCTAGCAGATTTGATCTTAAATGGACCAATGATGTCTATCGCCATTTTCTGAAATGGTCGAATAGGAATGTCTGCAGCCTGAATAGGTGCAGCATGGCGTGGACCTTTGGATTTCACTTCTTGACATACCTTACAAGATCGACAATAAATCCGTATGTCCTTGTTCACAAAAGGCCAAAAGAAAGCCGCAAGAACTCTTGACTTAGTACGGGAAAAACCCATATGTCCAGCACACTGAGAGTCGTGAGCGTGCTGCAAAATTTTAACTCTCAAATTCTTGGGCACAAGAATCTGAGAATGACTTGACTTAGTGGAGTCTTGAACCATACGTACAAGTACGCCATTCTTCATTGTAATCCAAGATTTACGCTTTGTATCTTTATTTGGATCACCTTTTGTTGCAAGAGTGAAGAATTTCTTTAGAGTGGGGTCATCTTCTTGCTGTTTTATAAACGAGTCACGAGAAATTACCAAGGGATCATCTTGGTTATGCACTTCATTATCTTCAGTAGATGAAGTTTGAGGCATATTAAGAGCTTGAGCTCTAGTGACTACAGCATTAGCAGTTTGCATATTTTGTTTTTCCCAAATGGAAATTTGTTGTGGAGTGCATTCTTTGACTCCGTGAATACGACCGATGATAAGATCAGCGATCGGATTCGGCAGAAGACATGCGTGTACATCTCCTGTAAAGAAAGGAGTAGCAATCTTAATGATAGCAGTAGAGTATTTCTCTAAGGTGCCGCCAAATGTTACACATTTGACTACTTTTCCTGTGGCACGAGAAGGATCTACAAGTGACTGCCTAACACCAATTGTGGTGCATCCAGAATCAAAAAGAACTGAGACTGGATTGTCATTTACTAAACCTTTATGTAAGACAAGAGAACCTCTTCCATCATGCGCGACTGACGCAGGAAGAGCGGGAAGAGGATGGCCACAACTTAAAGTAGATACCGTAGTTGGTTCAAATAATGTTTTGCATTGGGGGCACTGAGATGCTCTCCCAAAATCAAAAGCGGAACATGCCATATTATTAGCGTCATTATTATCTTTAGTCTGTTTATAGGCTTCATGGGACTCTTGCTGTGCAGAGTTTGCCTGATAATGTGATTTATGTTTTTTGTATTGTGATCTACCTCGATTATTATTGCCTCTGTAATCATTATTGTTTCCTCTATTGTAACCCCTATTTGGGTTTGAGTTATAGTTCTCATGGTTACCATTATCATATTCATTATAATGAGTATCTCTGTAATTATGATCTTGTTGTCTCCATGATGGATAACTTGTATAGTTTCTATAATGACTTTCCCTGCGGAAATTCCTATAATTATGACCACCCCTGAATCGAGGGCTGTCGGCTAGTCTCCAGTTCTTCGCAGAAGAACCCTGAAATGATTGGTTACCTTGGTTTTGATACTTATTATGGTTACCTTTTTTTATCAAACCTGTTTTGTGGTCCCTGAAATTTGTGTGAATAATTAGGATTGTATGGTGTTGCTGAAGCAACTGGCATACTCTCCTTAATCTTAATGTTGCCAAAAGTCACGTCAGGATGTGCAGTGACGTATTGGGAACAATATTCTTCCATTTGTTTTAGTGTTTTGGGCTTACGCTCATGTATAAATTCAAGGAATGGTTTATTTACACATGACATAATCTTATCTCTGAGCAACAAATCCATAAGTGCTTCATATGTTTTTTCTGTTTTGGATAGCTCAATCCATCGTGTAAATGTAAGACGTGCCTTTGCAATGAATTCTGAGAATTCTACTCCTGCCTCAGGCACCATCGTCTTAAACAAAAGACGATAACCTTCTTCTGTCAATTGATATTTTTTTATCAAGGCTGCTCTAATAACATCATAATTATCCTTATCAGCCTCTTCTACCAAGCTTAAACTTGTAAGAGAATCACCTTTCAAATTTTCTCGCAACTGATTAGCATACTGTGATTTATCCACATTATGAGTTCGACAAGAACGTTCAAAACGATCCAGCCAGAATGTAATATCGTCACTGGAAGGATTGAACGGTGGTACCTTGACCTTATAAGTAGAAGGTTTACCATTATTACCAGTTGACTGATTAGCAATACCCATATTTGTCAACTTTAATTTTTCTATCTCAAAAGCTAAAAGTTTTTCCTGATGTTCATGTTCCATCTTTGTTTTTCTCTCCTCAGCTTCTAATCTTTTATTTTCAGCCTCAGCTTCTCTTTCTAATCTCTTTTGTTCAGCCTCAGCTTCTCTTTCTAATCTTTTTTGTTCAGCTTCTCTGTCTAATCTTTTTTGTTCAGCCTCTCTATTTTGTTTTTGCATTTCCATTTGGAATCTCTTTTCGTCCACTTGCATCTGCAATTTCTTTTGCTCAAATTCTAATTCCATTCTTTTATCATCGGCTTTTTGTTTCTTCTCTTCAGCCTTCAGTTTATCAATTTCAAATTTTTGTGCTTTTTCATATTGACTGGTAGCATACTCCTCCAACTTATCACCAGTCTTGCATATGGATTTGCCTTGCTCAATAAAGTAATCTAAAGTCGACATAATGTATACTAATATGTGACTAGATACCTGAAATAGCAATAATGAAATCTATCTCTAAATAAATGGAAACAAGCTCTTAATAGCTTGAATAACCAGCTCCCTTTATCCCAATCTCTGTGGGAAACAAGCCTTTAAATAAGGTCTTGTATAATCAACTGTGTACCTCTAATAATAGCAATTAATCATCAGTTGATTCTTTCTCATAAGTTCACTACACAGCTAGTAGTGTATGATCAAATATATTTTATATAGCATATGTCAACCAAGAACACACACACAAAGGACAATCAAGAAGGACAATACGAAAACATTCGCAGAAATCAAATAAGTTAAATAGAAAAACAGAAGAAAATAATCACAGAACCTGTGATGATAACTGCGCCGTAAGAAACAAAACAAATAACGCCACAGTGTATAAATATAAAGATGTATAGAACTGAATAACAGGAAAGATGAGACCTACAAATACAAACAAATCAAAACAAAACTAAAGAACAGAAAAATATTACAAAAACAACGATAAGCACAGTCGTCACAGCTAACAAAAAATAGCAACAGATGTTGCATGCAAATTTTCAATTAAGAAAATTGCCCCCTACAGACCACTAATATAAGCCCTATGTTACTTGGGAAATCTTATATTAGTCACCTCACCAACCGCCCACGACATAGACACACAAATAATATGTAAACATTTAAACATAAATACATAAATATTATATAAATGGAATGTGTTGTAGCGAAGGTTCAGCTGTTATCTAATGGCACAGTTTCTAATGTAAATACAATAAACTGCCACTTTAATAAACACTAAATTTTGAACTAAACTATTACACTGTTCAACATATAGAGCAGTTCAAGAAGATCCAACGTTGATGGTTCTCATAACTAACACACGTAGGACTTCTGACCTGTACTGCATTTTTTCCAAAAACGTTAATCGTATGTTTGTAACTCGCTGTGATGTCCAACGAAAAAAATGTCAACAAGCGCTGACCTAGTTTCAGTATTCGCTTGATAGGTCACGTGAGGAACTGTTGACAAAGTGTAGACTCTCACTGCTGGTGTGTCGTATCAGGCGTCATGGAAACGATCTGGTATGAGTAGCTGACTTCCATGTGGTGTCTACTGTGCAGGTTAGACCCAGAAAGCTGGCCTACCACATTGATAAAGTCTTTTCTTGGTCACCACGTTAATAAAGCTGGTATTGGTGTAAATGGTCAACTCTAAACCGGCACAGTGTTGGGCATACAGGTCACCTTGTCCAAAAACGTAATGAGGCCCCGACAAGGATGTAATGTTGACTATGAGTGTTAATGTGAGTGTCAATACGCGAATGCATGGATTGTTCTGAAGAGTTGACTAGAAGATCAAACACTCACTCACACGTAGCTAGAAGTTAATGATGCAGACTACTGTGGTCGTTTCATACTGTTTAATTGGACGCACACACTTGGACAGTACGGGTATAGTTACAGGAAAACAGGTCGACATATATCATCATACTGTTGATCAATGGTCTACAATCTTAAGTTGGCATTCATGTTGAAGAACATTACAATGGAACGTCCGTAGACAAGCACTTAGATTTCCACTGTTTATAAATATAACCATCAGGCCTTACTGACTGATCATGTCAGTTAATAAATAATGTTCAAGCATGACTCCTAGACAGAACCTCTTTTCTAGCGAAGATTCCTTTAGGTAAAGTTCAGCAAATATTTCTGGAGACAATGTTAACCCACCAGTATTGGGTTTTCTTTATAACTGTGATCTCTTAATCATCACCTGATAATAAGGGGCATCCCTGTTCTCTGATCGATGATCGACAAAAAATATAGGATCCAAAAATGGCTTCTGGTTCCAGTGAGCATTACTCACTATACAGATGCATAGTAAAGCTTCAATAAAGGCTTTGTTCATGAACACAAATGTTTCTACAAGAATCAGCATATTCTTTCATCATAACTGCTGCATACAATCATATTCAGTGCTGCTAGGTAACATGTCATCCCGACATATTGATATAGATAATCATCATGTAGACGTCTGCCCATCTAAGCCTAGCAAGGAAAAAGTTCAGCAAAAAGTTCTTTTACCTGGGCATGGGAAATACACTAGCTGAATACATACGCCCTCTCCTGGCGTTACAGAATAAACACTGGGGAACTCATAGACTTAATAATCATATCAGAAACTATCTTCTTCCCCATAATAGATCACAGATATCAACAAACTTCGGACTGGTCTCCGACATGGCATTCACCAGGCTCCATCATCACGGAAGACCCTTTTTTCGTATCCGCATGCGCAGAAACTGCCTGACCCCAAAGTTCAGTACAAGGAAAAATAGTCCCACTTAGACATACAAAGATATCACGATATACGACCGAATCGTCTTAAATAGACAAGCAGTACACATAGACTCGGACCATAAACATTCCTGCATAAACCTAAGCAAGAACAATCTGTTTCTGGCCCAACAAGGAACAGACCAACAAAATCTGGATTCATACGCCAAGTTCGATATTCAGGGGAGATAACCCATATAACAAAAGTATCAATCAATCATGGGTGATATATCTTTGGCCAGGAAAGCATCCTGATTTTAAAAACAAATACTTTCCCTCAGACAAATAAATATTATAATAACTACATACATTGCCATCAGTAATCTGTTGGTAACACACACTTTTTTTTAAATACTTCGCACTACACCTTAAATGCCTCGGCAGCATAAGTTGCACATAAAGTAGTGACCAATTATATTGTTATTTTGATAGAGCCAAATATTCTTCATGTGGCTTCTTCTCTGAGATTGGAAATAATTTCTTATTTATAAAGTAACGTATCCTATTCAACCTCTGAGTGGTTACAATTAAAATGCAATTAAATCCTTAAAGTAGACGCTATAAACGACGTGCCTGAGTATGATATAGTGCTATTCTACTTTGTCTCTTCAGAGACCCCGGAAACTTCATGTGGCAAGTACAAACATGGGTATTAAAATACCAGGTGTTACGGTGACATTTACAGAAAGTTATATACGAACTACATGCTCCAAAGATTGCCAGCTTCCGTAATCTCGTACATTTAAATAATGAGCTAGAATGTGTTGCGGCTGACAGCCAGATATGAATGGATCCGATGGCGGAGTGATCTCCAGAAAACAAATTAATATAGCCGGGACTATCTTCTTCCAACCTTAGACCTCGCTGGACCAATTATTTACTGTGGTTTAAAATACCAGGTGTTTTACGGTGACATTTAACAGAAAGTTAATATACGAATACCATGCTCCAAAGATTAGCCATTCCGTTAATGGTACATTTAAATAATGAGCTAGAATGTGTTGCGGCTGACAGCCAGGATCATGAATGGATCCGATGGCCGGATCAGTATCTCAGAAACAATATTAAATATGTCGGCCTGGGAGCTCCCAGCGCACGTTACTCAAGCTCTCATGTGACGGACGATCGCGCGTGATTTACGCGTGAATAAAGCAAAGTGCGTTGTTATCCATAATAATTAATTAGCATTCATTATAGAATGAGAGAGGCAAGATGGGAAGTGAATGTCCGGAATGTAAAATGTAGGTACAGGTTGGAGATTAACAGAAGAGATGACTAGGTGTTATTTGAACTGAACCAAATTAACTCTTAAAGCAGGGGTTGGAGTGGCTAAGAAGTGTGGCGTCCACCTCAAGATTTGAAGGTACCGGGTTCGATTCCCAGTAGAGGGAGTATAATTTATCGAAATTGTTTCTCAGAACCAGTGGTCCTAATGATGTCATACTCCACCCTGGTCTCCTGGGTAGTGAGATCGGATGCTTTGCCCTCTTGGACAAGGGCGACATAATAGAAGGTCCCGTGTGCAAGTTGCGCACCTTAAAAATCCCATGACAGTTGGAAATCGTAAAGAGTAGGTTATACGGCCGCTGCCCTAGCAAACATTTAAAAATTAGAAATCTACCCAGCACAACATTTTTTATAAATGTGTGATTCCTATATACACACATTGGGATTCACGCCGGTGCTACAGAGTTCGTGCACTGTGCTGAGATTTCCTTGTGTGATCTAAGGGAGGCGATCGGAGCACTGATATAGTTGTCCGTATGCAATGAAGATAGTCATTAAAACTAAACTAAACCAACTCTTAAAGCACAGGAGACAGGTATTCATGGACATTTATCACAGGTGAGGGTAACTGGAGTGTAGTTTTGAGACCGGTAAATTTGAGTTTCATAATTTTGTTTCTTTTTTGTCCAAATTAAATATTTTATTAATCCTCATTCGATTTTCTTTTACAACTATATGCAACCGGACTTTACTTTAAAAAAAAAAAAAAGTCCCGTCAACTTTAACACTACATGACAACGCAATGCTGCAGAAAAATCCTTGTGTCACACAAGAGAAAATGACCACGTTCGTTAAGAGTTAAAAGAAGTAAAGCAAAAAAAAAAAATGTGTACGATTCACTTTTATAGATGTTACCAAATATGTTGTGCGTCCTAAAGGCACCGTGGTTAGTGCTCTGGTGTATCTCGGCAACGGTACCGAGTTCGAAAGACGGTGAGGTCACGCTCCAGTCTACCCGGCTATAAATGGTTACCTGACTTTGCTCTTGAGTTAGGAAAGAAAAGGCAGCTGGAAAATGAACTGGTCACCTCACCTCTTAATGCTAGATAGACTAAAGTGTGGTCTCTAACACTTCAGTCCTTTAAGGCAGTATCCGCTTGACCTGTTTACAAGTTCAGAATTGGAGACAGACTTAAAAGTCATGTAGAAGAAATGGAAAAGTCTTGATCGTATGGTACGAGATAAGAAGCCTTGGTGTGAAGTAACATGTTAGAGGTAGCCCATGCTCCACAGGGAGTTAACGGGATGTAGATGAAGGCATTAAGGATAAATAAACGGTACAATTAGAAACGTACGATCTGTTCAATTGTAGTTTAACAAGTAACAGCACGAGATTCACAAAACAATATTTGCAAAAAAGACTGAAAGAGAAAAGTCTTGAACAGGGGTCCACAAACTTGTTTGATTCGCGACACCTCCATGGAGTCTCTGATCGTTAATTATTACCGTTTTATTGAACTGGTTTAATTAATGTGAAGGATTTGGTTGAAGATTTGGAGAGCGTTACGGTTTTTGTTTTTCTTTTTGCCTTCTCCTGGCGAGGCACGTTGCTTTCAACCTATTTGGTTATATCAGAGCGCATTTACCATCCAAAAAAAAAAAAAGTCAACTCTGTTGACTGCTATGTAGTGAAGTGAATCCGTATGACAACACGCTCAAATTCCCCACTCACAACAAACTAGCTATCGTATTTTTAAATCTATAAATAACTACAGTATTTGAAATTTTTCTGAGGGGCAAGTCAAATTTACCGCCAACAATTTATCTAGTGTATTTGAATTTTATAAGAAACAAGTAAAAAGTTACCGCCCACCCCAAAAATTATCGAAGAGCATAGTACAAAATTTAACAACCAATCAAATCGTTTCCATTTCTTGTAGTGGTAAGAAAATTTTGGTTGACGAGAAATAAATGCCTATTTTGTGTTTTTGACCGAACGTAGATAATTTATTTCTTAATAACTAAATATACTTAAAATGAAAGGGATATCTCAAATTATAGCGCTCATATTGCTTAACATATACACATAAAGATTCACTCATAACAATTTTTTTATAGTAGTAGAAAATTTAATTTAGTGAGATTTTCACATCAGGGTAAGGCACAAATAAATTACAAAAAAATTACCCACATTTGAATGCAAAGGAATAACTAAAGGAAAACTATATATAACGATAGAGAAAAATTGGCCGTTTAATTTTCACTTTTGATAATTAAGATCGGTCCACAAATAACTATGATATATAATATTCAAATTTAGTCAGATCATACAGACACGCTTAGAATCGCATAAATACTAGAATCAAAAATTAACCTTTTGACTTTCTCTCTGATTGGCCGGGTGTATTGCTATAAATAGTAACAAACTTTTTGTAGTTTTCCGCCATTGAAATCATAAAAATCACGCTCAGCTGACGTATACTAAACAACTGTATGACCAAGCCTTTGCCGGTTGGACTGGTAGAGCAGGCTAAGAACCTTTTACGGCCAGTCAGCTTGAGTGTGTGTGAGAACCTATTTACCTGAGGGTAAGATTGATAATTTTATTTGCATACTTTGTTAAAGAATTGACCTGTAAAGTAAACAGGTTATGTGTGCCATATTTATTCGAAAGGTAACTGACAACGAGATGTGTTGTGTCACGCTGACCTAAGTAGGAATGTGTGTAATAAGTGCAGGCTTGCTCGACTTGAAAAATTAGTGTATAGTGTTTGCAAATTTACGACAGTGAGTGTTAGAAGCGATTTAATGTAGTATTTTCTTCTGGAGTGACACACTGTTCATAGATCATGTAATAAACATCTAGGGAAGGTTAGAAGGAAGTAGTCACCAGGTCACTTGCTGTAGTGTACTTGCCATGACTTTTGCATGGAAGCCACACATAGACGAGGTACCCAAGCCTTGATGAACCCAGAGAAAGAGTTATGGCATGAAAACTGATGGTAGACAACGGAATTTAAGGTCTTTGTGGTAAAGTGGGATATTATAAATATTTATAGGGGACTTAGTGTACTGACTGAGATCAGCTGTGAAGGTATCTGTATCTAATAAGGGTAGTGTATTACAGATGACCTTACTTGCTACCACATATTTATACCTCAGTCAGAATTATTCTGGAATATTGTGATGACTACGTTGAATGTCTAGGGTATGTATATGATGAAGTGTAAATCACAACAACAACAGACAGATAAACAATTTAATTTATTCCACCACACGTGACAACACTGTGACACTCACACACATTTAACACTCTATAAGACTATTCTTAAATGAGGCACTGGTAAATTTTCAAATATAAATATGTATTAATTACTGTCACTAATATATATGTGTCCTGATTCAAATACAAAGTGAACCAGGAATCACAATCAATTTTAATTACCAGTTATATGTACAGAATTTATCAATATGAATCTTGTAGTGACATATTTTATTAATATTATCCTATGTGTGTCAGTTGTGTAGTAGTAATATGAGGTAATACTGGTTTTGTTTTTTCAAGCTATGTTGTTATTTGTCATCATGACTTCAAGTGTTTATTTCTGTTGGAACTAGTATTGGAGATGTTCTCAGTTCCGTTCATGAAAACAATTAATTTCCCCCTCTTATTTTTATACAATGTCAGTTTAAGATGGGGTTACATAATGTTGAGCTCCGCTGGCCACATAGGCTTATCTTTCGTGATGGCGGCAGGAAAAGACTCCTCTGCTCGATTGCTCCCCTGTGTTCTGGAGACACCTCACTGTTTGCTATATGGACCAAGGAGTATGCTGTCCGCCTCTGGATTCAGCAAAGCTCTGACCAGGTGCTGCTCAATAACTTTTGGACCACGGTCCCTGAAACAAGAAGGTTGTACCTCCTACTTCAGAACTAATTTATACTCTATTTCTACACTGAGCACAATACATAACAAACACTGAGTTCAGAGCGGTAGGCCAACTGTCAGCTTCATCTGAAATAATTTACACCAGTATATTCCTCCCTAATGATTACTACGCCTCTGCAATTCCAGCATTATTTCTTTCTAGTCAATAAGCTAGGTGTCAGTGTACTGTTTGGCAATTCCATGTAGTTTTACTTTCCTCCGACACCTTCTGTTCAGGCTGGAGCACTATAGAGGCTTTACCTCATGTTCGCTACTGAACCACACACATATACAGACATAAATTATCAATTTACATTCAATTTTCATTAAAAGATATCAAATATTTCAAGCTTACCACAATTCATGGAAATAATACAGAATTACGTTGACTGGCACTGAATAGAACACAATTTCGATCTGCCGATGTCCCAGGCTTTTATTTAGAAAAATATGCACTGGTGCTCAACGCACTGGTTCTGTAGTAAGTTTATTTGCAAATGTGGTGGTGACCTGACGCCTCTAATTGACTATATTGGCAGGTCTAACCAATCGTGCCATGTCTACCCAATCGTTTGAAAAAAAGTACTCCTACTCCCGTTTCCCCTGACAACGAAAGATAGTATTTATAGCCCGACTAATCGTGTTTAGCCTTACATTTATTGCGCTCCAATCAAATCGGATTTAACATGGAGACCCATTTCCCGTACAATGGTGGGGTGAAAATCTGCCACTGAGCGATTCTGATTTGGGTGTTGTCTGACATCCCTCACTATTTCTTTTGGCTATAATTTGGTAATTCCTAGACTATTTGCGTAACGTTTAACATATTCTTTGTCAGCAAGTCCTAAGGAACCCAAATATACAAATTTAAAGGAGCTAAGTGGCTGCGTTCAAAATATGCACTTTCTTCTACCTCCTGTTTACTTCGAATACGATGTGGTGTCTGGGTACTGTAATGTTTTCAAACGTAAACCAGTATAATGTCATATTTCCTAATAAGCGTTTTTCAGGATTTTAAAACCTAACTCTGGTATGGGTAGTGTTTTTTATCACTGTCGATTTGAAAAAAAGCTAGTGCTTGTGGCCTTACACGCGTGATGGTAGTAATTGTGTATCGCGCGACTGTGGTAGTATTGCCTGCGTCCCTGCTTTCAGCCCTCCCTTCTTTCTATCTTTAGTCCATCTGTCTTTCGTTTTAGGTAACGTAGTGTATAAAAAGACATGAATGGAATTTTAAATCTAGGTCAACCTGCGTATCTCAAGGTTTTTCTTAGAAATGCAGCACATGTTTTATCGTAGAAAGCGGGTATTGAAGCAGTAGGCTTTTACTATCAACGTGAAACGTTACAATTTGCAGACGAAGTAGAAAACAAGGGGGATTTCGAGTACAGTCATTGTGACAGCACTGTTCTTTACCATTCTTCTTTCCTTTTATTGAAGTTATTTGTTAGGCTTTACATTTACCTGATAATTTATATATGTGGATTAGAATATTTCACGACAGTCTTGTGCAACTTGTTAGCACAAATGCCTGACCATGGTAAGTTTTAATATTGTTAGGGGTGAATGGATTGAGGCAGATCTCTACATGGAAGGGGTTGTCCTTCTATTTCAGGTTATATCACGAATTTACCTCGTGGCTGCAGATACTTGAGAAGAAGAACGTGTGGGAGTTGAGAGCTCCAGATAAAGCTTGGAGATAGACCCCATCTTCTCAGCCAGGAGTCACAGAGTTGTTGATCCTGACTAATATTCAAAGAACTGAAGCAGCAACATTCTTAAGATAAGTCCTTTAGAAAGGCAATGGCGATTCATCCAAACTCATTCACCCAAAATAAACTTAACCACTGTGGGATGATGAAAATAGTAGACCTTGCAGTATAACGTCAAAATACAAAAATGATGGATTTTGGGATTAGTCCATTTTCTGATACTTTAACATCTCCTGAATCTAAATATAAAAGAATTAAATGTCAAAATGGGACCTCAAGACGCAGCAATAGAGACCGCAGTCAGCGACTCATAGCTTGACTGCCTGCGTCAGGACCAGCGAACCAGAGCTGGTCAAGACCGTGCTCCACCTCCACGTGGTGGTCCTGGAAACAGTATGCAGCAATGCAGGCTGGCTGAGCGAGCATGGATCGCAATGGGAAGGCAAACCCGGTCCTAAAAAATGCCGTGCAGAAGTCGGATGTGTCGACCGAAAGGTGCAGATATCACAGCTACGTTGTAAACAGACACAACCTAACCACCGTCCTTTTCAGGGCGAACGAAGAAGAAGAAGAAGAAATGTCAAAATGCACTCTAACAATATGTATTTTGACTTTGAAAAAGGTATGGTACAGAGAGATTTTCTCAAACTCGAGAAAATATGCCTAATTGGACCTAGTTTTTCCCATAGCAACCAAGCCTGCACCCCTACGTATTATACATCATTGGATTCGCCTAGATCTGGGGAATCCTGTGATGTAGTTCATTTATTTTGGTAACAAAATTATACCCGCCAAGATCGAGAATTTATGGGTCGCTTTTTTACCGATTACTTCCATATATGGAAATCGTCGGACATTCGCTGACATCGGCTTTTTCCGCTCACTATTCTAAACTGTTCGTTGGCTGCGTGAATCCACGTGACTTGTAATCGCCGTGTTGACAATATGGCGTCGGATTGATAAATTGTGTGTACATATTTAGTTAGACTCATTTTTCGGAACTTTTTGTGTGAAAATGCCTCGAAAATGGAATAGCTTTCGTCATCTAAACATGGAAATGGCCAGGGAGAAAAGATGGAACCAAGATAGTGCAGGTAAAAGTCGCTAATTTTGTTATGGTAATGGTATAAAATGAATCACTGTAGAAAGCCAGGCTCGCACAGCACATTTAGGCTACACACATTTAGTTTTGATTGACTCTGTTAGAACTGAGTGGAGGGGGAAGAAGGTACTATGTATTTGGAAATTGGAAATCTGACTTAATTTTCTTGAATTAATACACAATATGTCCTAATTATAACCCATAAAGGGTTCAACGATATACTTTAAAAAAAATGTCACATGTGAATAAGCTATTTTTTTTTAAATTTATGTATTTGCAAGGTTTTAGTAAACGCGTTGGCAGTAAACAGTGATCAACATTTTTCTGGTTTGACATGATGACATGATTCCACATTATACGATCAATTATCGTGGTATTTATAAGCATGTGACATGTTTCTTGAGCTGTGATTATTTCTTATGTACTTTATGCAGAACTAAATGGTCCCCCAAGTCTGCCTGAGGTTATACTGTCAGCTTCAGCTGTAAATGAAGGAGCCAGCACAAGCTCTTCTACAACTTCTACCTCTTCACCCCACAGCAAACCACGGTTCTGTAAAAAGCTTGAACTAAGTGCCTCATCGGTGCAAGAAGCTTCAACGCCTAACAATACGGTCTCCAGAACTATAGTTGATATGTCTGAGATATGCAACCTTGTTAGTCAGCTTGCATGTCCAGAATGCTATGGGAAGCTGTCTGCAGAAATTAATAATCAGGCCAAGAGAGGTCTTGCTCAACACATCAAAGTGAATTGTTGTGTTTGCAACAAAACCATTGCATCAACGTACACATCATCTGTTGATGAACATAATTCATTCAGTGTGAACAAAGTTGCAGTTCTATCATCATTGTTATCAGGAATGGGACCCTATAAATTTAACTACTTTGCACAGAACATGGATATGCCTGGCCTGCATCAAAAAACTTTCAACACAATTGCAAAAAAAGTTTATTTGCAAACACCAGAACTCGCAAAATTAATATTTAATCATGCTGCTAAGCTAGCACGCAGCGTAAACTGTGCTCAGAGCAATCAACCATATCATGAACATATTATGGATATTGGAGTCAGTTTTGATGGCAGCTGGCTCACAAGGGGCCACAGTTCAAAAATTGGTATTGGTTGTGTTGTGGAGATCTTGACAGGTCTTGTTTTCGATGCCCATGTGCTTTCAAAATACTGTCAGACATGTGCTGCAACTGGTTCTTGGTACCAGAAGGAAGCCCCGGGAAACTTCAGCAAATGGAAAGAGGAGCATGTGAAGCAAGGATGTGATATAAATTTTTAAGGTATTTACTTCTGAATCTTATTTTTGATTTCTCCTTCTCCTTGTCTAAAAATTTTAACTGATCTAATTTTAATTTCTCCATAAGTATCAGTTTTAGTAACATAATTTATTACTTACATGTGTTTGCTTTGCTTCCATTGTACAACATTTGCTTCTACATTGTAAAGGAAAGTGTTCAGTGTCTGCTTACATCATTATTTTAAGTGTTACTAATTCATACCTTTTCTTCTTTCTAGGAAAACTGCACTAAGAAAAGGAACCAAATTAGGCACACATCTCAACAGAAATCCAGACAAGAAGCTGCAGAGGAAGCTGGATATATGGCCGGTATGTTCTGAATGACAAGTTAGTTATTTTTTGCTGTAGTATTACATACTTATTTAATTGTTGTCGTCTTATGTATAAAAATGCGGTTTTCTCATAATCTATTTTTTAATCCTAATTTTCTTATAACTTCCACACTTATGTAAGAATTGGGACATATATTGCCCATAGTCTTTTAAAACTTTTTATGTGATGGATTTTAAGTATCTGATCAAATTTTTGGTTAATTGACAAAAGTAATGTTAAATTTAGTAAAATTTGTTACTATTTTTAGACATTATTTTCAAAGTCCTACAACTTTTTTTTGTATTAACGTTATCAAAAATCCACCAATAGAAAAGTTTTAACATATAATGATAAACGTTGTGTTCATATTTGGTACTCATAGCTTAATAAATAAAAAAGCCTTAGCAAATTGAAATAGAACAAAGAATCCAATATTGCTCAGCTCTAAAATGGCAGAAAACTGCGCTAAGACTAGGAAGGAAATTAGGCACAAATTTCAACAGAAAGCCAGATAGGAAGCTGCAGAGGAAGCTGGCTATGCTACCAGTATGTTCTAAATGACAAGTAAGCAATTTTTCAGGGGCAATATTACAGACTTATTTAATTGTAGTCTATTTATGGAGGAAAATGCGATTTTCTCAAAATCTAATTTTCTCATCCCAATTTCCTTAAAACTTCCACACTTATGTGTTAATTGACATAAAAATTGGCACATATGTTGCCCATAATCTTTTAAAACGTTTATATTGTTGGATTTTGAGTATCTGATCAAACGTTTGACTTACTGCAAAAAGTAATGTAAAATTTATCAAAATTTGTTACTTTTTTTAGACACTATATTCAAAGTCCTACAACTTTTTTTGTATTAAAGTTATCAAAAATCCACCAATAGAAAAGTTTTAAAATATAATGATAAACGTTGTGTTCATATTTGGTATTCATAGCTTAATAAATAAAAAAAGCCTTAGCAAATTGAAATAGAACAATAGAATCCAATATGGCCGCCGTTTCTATGGCAACCATTAGTGCAGTGCCATAAAACTCTTCATTTTTCGTATCTAGTATTGATATAGGTTAAGTCTGTGCATTTGCATTGAAATCCAGCAATTAATAACGAAAATAGCATTTCAGTGTAGCCCCTCCCCTTAAAAGACATGGAACAGAGTTTCCACATTATTTATTTCATTATGTAAATAACCTTTCTTGATTTTAATAATTCCTGACCCTAAAGATTGAGGTTCAGGAAAATTAAATTGTATAGAAACTTTCATACAGCCTTGCTTAATTAGTTTTTATTAAGTTGAAGTTCTGTTTGAAATTAATCATTGAATAAAGTAAATACATTCCCCTAGACCCGTAGCTAAATCATTTGGGATCAGTAGAGGTAGCGGTTAGGGACTCAGAGATCTTCTTCATCTACTCTGAGAACTTACATAGCTTGATCCCATCTTGATTGTCTATACACCCTTGCTCTTTTCAGAGAAGGGGGTATTACTTATAAGACCAGTCTCTTATCTGGCGCTATCTTGGTATCCTCTGATATACCTATTTGTCCAGGATAGCCTATACATTTAGTACCATCAAAACCTCTTATGACATGCTAATCAGCGTTGATAAATACTAAGTCCTGAAAAGAACAGACATTATCTATCTGATAGCCCTAAAAATGACTCGCCAGCTACGCCAACGCCCGAGCTAATAGTCAATGGTTGCTAGTTATGTGTCCACAGAATGACGAATTATTGATTACTATCACGGTTCGTTCGTTTGTTCGTTTGTCGACTATATTGCTGTTATACCATGTTCAACCTGAAATTTGGTTATAATTGGGGTATATTGTGCGTTTAGTTTCCTTGATGCTAGCCGGTTGTAAGTCCTGAAAAGGACTGGTCCTAAAAAGGACCACTAGCTGACTGTCTGGATTCCTCTTCGTTGTTTGTCCGTTCGTGGTGCCGTGTCGTGTTCCATAGTGTTTTTCATTTCCTGTCTCACTATCTGGCTTGTGTGGTTTTGTTGGTTTTTGCCCTCCTCGTTTCTGATTCTTGTGACTTCCCTTTTTCCTTATCTGAAATAGCGCTTTTTCTATTATTGATGGGAGCAGTTTTTCTAGTGTTTCCTCGATGACTTCTTCGTCTGATTGGTCGTTCGTTTTAGTTTCTCGTGTGTTAGATGTAATTTCCTCTACGGCTCTTCGTTCTGCTTCGATTCTTTTGAGTATTTCTGCGTTTTCTACTTTCAGCTCTGTCAGCTTCTTGACGTCTGTTTCTATTTGTTGCTGGATTCTTTTCATTTCTTCCATCATATGTTTAATGCTCTGTAGATCCATCACATCTTCTACACTGACAGTTTTATCTTCGGGAGTCTGCTTGCTTCCATTCTCGACCTGGAGTTTCAGTTGCATGTCTTTAACTTCCGCTGTTAGCTGATGTAGCTGTCGTCTATCTATCGTGCGCTGTTTTTCTGAATCATCCGCAACTACTCTGTGTTTTGCCTCTTTGAAAGGTATGTTTTTGGAAACAGCTTCCTTCAGGATACTCTTTGTTTCATGAAACACAGGGCGGCCTCGGTACCTTGTCCCATGGTTTCCGTGGCAGTTTGCACAGGTACGGTTTGCATTCATGGCCTTGTAATTATGATCCTCCCTCGCCTTGGGACAGTCACGATATGGGTGGCTCCCCGCACAATAGCGGCAAACTGCATCTCATCTGCACGTTTTCTTTATGTGGGAAAACTTCTGGCAGTTGGAGCACTGCATGGCCGGAGGGATAAATGCTTCTGTCCTTTTTGCTTTAGTTTGGAACGTCAGTCTCTTTGGTCTTGGTGATCCTTCAATCGTTACTACAATCAGGTTTGTGTCTTTCTTGTACCAGGTTTTCAGCCTTTCGACCTGCGTGATTTTGACGTCTGCGTTATCGGTTTGTAGGTAGCTGTGCACCTCGCTTGCGGGCCATCTGGTATCAACCCCTCTTATGGCCAACTTCTTTGTTGTATTGAATGTTTCCACCACTACTTTTATCTGGTGGGGCAGCTGTACTTCTTTTGGACCGGACTCCACTTCGATCATTAGCGAAATGGTTGTTTCAGTTTTGTTGAGGGAAATTACGACTCCCTTTTCGTGTCTCCCTACTTTAGCGATGCCTCTCCTGCCAGTTATTATCTCGAGGATACCGATCACTTTATCGTCTGGTAGGGCCCTGAGTGAGGCCTCCCCTCCAGACATCTGGGTGATCTTAACGATCCTCTCCTGAATCGTATCTGTGTTGTTTGTCTTTGTGACAGATTATGAAAATCGACCATCTTGACTGGTTTGCTTCACTCCCGCCGGCACCCCTCATTCTAGTTACAAACTCGATTCCACGTGGGTTTCCCTCGCTTCCTAATTAGCATGCAAGTTAAGTTACGCATAAGCCATGCCTTTCGCTAAGCCGTCTTACTTATAAGTTTAGCCACGCCTACCTGTCTCCTTTTACGCGCTATTTAAATAGCTATTCAGATCTCTAACTGTCCTTGCTTCAAAAGAGGAGGGGCCAAGGGCGCCTGCCGGTTGTCAGATTACTTCACGTCCGGCATTTCGCCGAGATCTGAAAAACCTTTGTTGCTGATTAACACCAGGTAACATGAGCGGACGAGAACCCTTTACACAGGAAAGAAATCTCCGCTGAAGCGGCCATCCTGTCTGTAAATGGTGAGAAAAAAAACTTTCATTCAGGAACTGACTGTAGATTTGCCCGAGGTGCGATTTTTGCCAGACACCGGCGAGATTGCGCTAATTCAGTATATATGTGCACTCTCCAAAAACTATGTTATCAGTTTACTACAGGATTTCTTGAATATTCTGGCTCGTTAATATAAGAGCCATTATTCAAATTGGATACTTTAATACGTGGAGATTATTTCAGTTTCCTGATTTGCGGTAATAATATTATTAGCATTTAAGTGTTTTAACGTGTTTAAGTTTAATTATATTTCACTGGGATTTTTGTGTTAATTGAAACGTATTAAATAAACACATAGCAAATTTCTCCAGCTGTAAACGTAAATTTAATTACCCGCTATTTCCCCAGTGAGAGATGCTTCAAATAATTATAAGCCGCTAGGCGATTGATAATGGACAAATACCATTCAATTCTATTCATATGTGTGTAATTTTATAAACGACTAATGTTCATATCTCGTGTTGGAACCGTTAAGATAAACTAGACACTCGTGGGTCTTTTTTAAATATATATAATTAAATACCGGAGTGATTAACAGGTCTTACCTAAACGCGTAGGGTGTTAGAATAGGATTTCTATTATGATTACATGTTTATCTATTTTTCTATATCTAGGCTGGTCATACCCTTGCGATCTAGCGGTCTTACGGTATTATGGTCTTATGTTCTTAAACATCCAGACATTGTTGTGAAATATATTTGTTGTGACCATGTGCGGTCCACCTTCTCCATCCATGAGAGTGGTAAAAAACCAGAACATTAACAATATAATTTAAATTTTAACTGGAACAGAAATATTTACCAGAAAATCTTTCCATATATATAAATATTACTGGCCTGCTGTGACAGAATTTATATCACTATTTTCTAAACATATGACAGTAAAGTTTCTTACCACGGAATTATACGCGAGAGAACTTACTGGTCACACTCTGCCATTTCCCTCAGAGAACAGCCGAAGAGTAATATTCTTTCTGTTTAAACATTTCATCACGTCAGAGAGTGTCACAGCCACCTGAGGCGAGACTACACTGGAAAAATATATCTCTCTATTAACTCCCAAGACGGTGCCACCACAATAGAAACACTTATCTAAAAACCAATACCTGCAGTGAAAGGAGTAATATCCAGGAAAAATACTAACGCATCAATTACAGCGACTCCCGGGAAGTAGCAGTCAGCAAACCGGATAGTCTGGGGCTGCAATTGACAACGAATATGACTGAATTGTCTTAATACCTGCTAGTGTTTAAATTCCGTGGAATGTATGCTGCGTCAACATTTAGTAAGCTAATCTGAAAGTGGCCACTGTAATGTCTGTTGTGAGTGAACGGATAGAAAGATACTTATTTCTTAGGTTACCACTAACATACCAATCATCTTTAGGTATTTCTCACTAATCTGAGTGCTCATGGGATAGGTTAAATTAAGGACTTATTCTTTACCCGTCCTGACTATTCCCACTCCCACTATTAATTTTTGATCTCTTTAGGTTAACTAATTCTGTTGGGATCTTCCTTGTTTTTCCTTTATAAGAGGGAGGGCCTATTAGATTAGATGTCATTTTTGTCTGTAAACTATAATTCATTGATGTAAATGCTTTTCTTGATGTTGTGATATTTCTAGTGACAATAAACATAATAAACCTTAAGCTATAGTGTTGGTTAAACCCCTGCCCATATATATATATATATATATATATATATATATATATATATATATATATATATATATATATATATATATATATATATATTGTCGTAGATTTTTGATAGGTGTATTAAGACTTGGGTTAGGTCCCTTCGGAATAGGTTGGAATGAGTGATAGATACAGTGAGAGCTGGTGAAAAGCAATAGAAGTTCCACACGTGAGATGATAGAATGTGATATAGAGGCTGTCTTTGAGAATCGAGATAATCTTCTCTCTCTCACCTATCTTCTACGACCGCTTTTAAAGGCGTCAGACAGTCTAACCACAGATATATATATTAATATATCTCTATCTACTCACGGGCACGCACATACACGTGACGACAGGTAAACACACAGACGTGGGAAAACTATAACAATGATATATGTATTCTTTGAACGAGCTGACCAACGCACTGATTTAGTTCAAGAGAGATTTTATTTATCATGTAAAACCTTCTCACAACACCAAAGAAATACATCAAGGAAAACATATACAAATAGTCATACAATTTAAGAAAATGCTACAAGGATGATAACCCGTTCGAATCTTACTCTAGGTTTAGCCCACAGCCCCGTTAAGAGAACAGATGATGGCCCAAAAAGTTATAGATACATAGGGTTGAGTCTAAGAGGTTTCTTTCCTTCTCGTAAATGTATGAACAGAGTTGGATAATCTGATTTAGCCTAAGAAAAAAAGAAACTCTAGCATTTGTAACAAATCCTGCAGATTTAAAAATTTAAGACAGCAAATGGGTGACAATAATACCCCGGTAAAATAACACTCTGACCTGTGTACTCTCATTCAGTCATGGCCTTTCTCACACATATATACTCACAACTTTGCTCGCTGCCTCTGGGAACATAATAATTCTAGGACCTTCGCACAGACCCGAAAAATGCAGTCATCGACCAAGAAACCCCCAGTTCCAAAAGACGTACTGAACTCTCTGTCTCAGGGAACCGATTCCTTGGGTGTTCTAATTTTTTTCGAATGTCTGATTAAGTCACATAAAATTTGTCCAGGCACGAAAGTTAGCAGAGCACAATGTCATTAGCTTTGGATTCTAGGATTTAAGGAATGTCAGATCGGTGTCTTCTTTCAGGCAGGTACTATATTTGGTCACCACAATACTAGTCACAATCTCTGTTGGAATGTTAATCTTGTAATATTCTCGCCGCCAGGCAGCATGTACATTTAAATTTGTGGAGCAATATGAACTGGCTCAAAAGCTCAATATATATTTCTAGTCTTTAGAAACCGTTAGTGGGATTGCTATTACGGTCTCTCTCTGATGGCTTATGCACTGTCAGACCCGTGTTACTTGAAACAAAAAAAAACCCACGTGGTTAAAGATAGGAAATGTCTATGCTTCTCACAAATATGTCTCTCAGGCTACTAAACGCTGGCAAGTTGGGTACCACCGTTTCACACAGCACTACGGTAACGCCACGACTAGGATAATTCACCAGATAGGTATTTAGAAGCTCGTCACAAATCTGACGAGAACTATGAAATTTGCTATACAAGCTTCATTCGCTAAGCACGTGTGTTCCGTCTACTGGAGATGTTGGAGACTGAAATGAAATCAGATTTCAGCTCCTGGGTGGATATTTGAAAACAGGGGCAAACAATCCCACATTTCCTCAAACTCCGAAATCATCTCCCCTTTCCCGTGTAAAAACCTTACGTTTAACATTACCATTACTAGACGTCTTACATTACTGACACTTCTGCATTTCCGCACCTCGCGCTGACCCGGCCAACAGTGAGCCGTGTCAGCTGGGATTTCCAGACGACAGATGTCTGAAACTGCGACTATAAGGTGTAAATATTCGCTCCTGCTTAAGCGTTCGGCCGATGCAACTACTTGTTGACCGTTGAAAATGCAGACGGATGTCGGCTCTCTCCTAGCCTTCTCACGCGTTTACGTCGAGAATCTAACTCAGGAGTGTCGTGTCATCTGAAGGTGCAGACCCAAGTCGGCTCGATGTCTGAGATGGACTGCAACTACATCGCACTTCACGTCTGACTGACATCTATGTAATAAAATTACGTATCCCAGTATGAGGAAAACACAAGGTAAAGTTTGAGAATACTGAGAAAATATTTTTCGCAACCGAGTGATGCGAAAAATACAGGAAAAACAAGTACGGAAAGATAATAAAATTAAAGGATTCGGGTGAGAGAATAGGAAGAAGATGTAGGTAATTTAATGATATAGAGACCTACGTGACAGGACGTCCCCCCTTAAGATATGGAAACACTCCATGTCTACGTTATGGAATTAAATTTCCTATAACCGTAGCTTCGGGGTGTCTGTCTTCTTCCCTCTCATCTTCCCCCTCCATCTCTCTCCAATTCCTACTCAAGTCTACTCCCCAAAGTTTCTTTCCTCTGGAATGTCTCCCATGCGCGCTTGAAAGAGCGTCGCCGCTTCTGACATTTTTGAAAGATTTCCTGTGATTGCAGTGGAATTTCCCTGCCACTATCATCATCTTCGTCAGCTCTGGCGATCGTCAGGAGATGGTCGGAGGTTGGCACTGGTCTTTCCAAGTATCTCTTTAAGAGATTTAAATGGAAAACCTCCATTCCTTGAATAGATATCTGGTAGTTAGCCTTAGAAATCTTTTTCAGGACGGTAAACGGCCCTTGCCATCCAATCTTCAGTTGGTTGTTCTCGGTAGGGAGTAACACCATAACTTTCTCTCCTGCTTCCAGTTCTCTTTCTTTCGCGACTTTCCTGTATCGGTTAGCGTGCTTTGTGCGTGCTCGCTTAAAGTTAGTCGTTGCTAGGTCCCACCCTAGTTTCAACCTTTCCTTTAAAACCGACACATATTTACTTGCTGAGACAACTGTCTCATCCGCCTTCTCGTCTGTCAGAGACTGAAGTAAGGCTTCAAGCGGGCCCTTAATGGGTCTGCCGAATAAGAGTGTAGCTGGCGGAAATCCTGTGGAAGTATGAGGAGATTCTCTGTAGCCAAATAAAGCTCCAGGAATACAAAGGTCCCAATCTTCAGGTTTCACTTGTGCCAGTTTACTTAGCAGCATGTTGAGGTTTCCATTAGCACGTTCCACGAGCCCATTTCCGGCCGGAGTATATGGCTTAGTGTGGATGTGCTGGGTCCTCAAGATCTTAACGATCTCATTCAATTAACAGGTTTCGGTATGGGGATCCGTTATCCGTCAACACTTGCTGAGGGAATCCCAACCGAGTGAAAATCTGCACGAGGGCTTCTGCGACATGCTTGGAATCTGCGCATGTTAGCGGGATAGCTTCTGCCCATAAAGTGCATGTATCGACTAAGGTCAGGATGAACCTGTTCCTTCTTTTAGTCCTTTCGAAAGGCCATAAAATGTCGATCACAACCCGTTCGAATGGTGTTCCCATTAATGACATTTCACCCAAAGAGACTGGGGGTGCCCATTGCTTGGGTGGCACACGTTGGCACTGGGCACAGGATTTGACATATCTGATAATATCAGTATTTACTCCTGGCCACCAATAATGAGTGGTTATACGTTGGTTTGTGGCGTTCTGTCCCGTATGTCCGCTAAAGGCAAGAGAGTGCCCCATTTCTAGGATTTGGCTTCTGTACTGTTTCGGTACTAGGAGCTCGTTGTAACCTTGGTCAGGCTTGCCCGTTCTCCGATAAAGTACGCCATCCTTAGAAAAAATGTCCCCGTGCTGTTTGGGTTCCTTAGCCATGGGCAGTTTCCTAAAGCAGGGTGCCAAAGTAGGGTCCTTGTATTGCGCTTCTTTAAGTTCCATGGGTAACAAATTAGGCGCAGGCTCCCGTTCCTTTTTGGTTTGCCCTCTTGTAGTTACTGCTGCCACAATCGGCTCTTCCGGTTTCCCAATACACACGTATCTACCGCCAAGTATGACTGGGTAGATGGGATCATCCATAACAGCCGCTGTGATCACGCCTCTGACAAAGTCAGAGTGTATCTCCACCAATGCGATGGGAAGCGCTGTAGGTGCATCACTCTTACGAACTCCACAAAGTTGGACGGTCTCTGCTGTCTCTTGACCGGGTTTGACCAGGTTTCTGGCAACAATGCAATCGTAAGAAAGCCTCGTGTCGAATAAACAAGAAGTTTGAGAACCGTTCAAAATAACAGAACCTCGCGTTGAGGGTGTATCCCCAACAGGTTGGGAATCACTGTCAATAATTCCACCTTGCGAGACTGTTAATAAGCATCCGATGCGTTTCGGCTCGGTGTGCTCGGTCTGATCATATGCCCCGTGCTCAGGGGTTCTCCCTTTGCCACCTTGACCTTTCTGGCTACGCTGCCATGAAGGGCGGTCGGGTTCTTCTTCTTCTTCTTCTCGTTCGCTGTTGTTTAGAAATGTCTACACAAGAAGTCCGGTTTTCTGGATGTATGTTGCTGTGGTTGAAAGTTCTTCAAGACTCCCAAACAGCTTTGTGTGGATGTGCGTCTCTGTGGGCCAATGTTCAGTTCGCAATTGACTAAGCATGTGGCAGTCTTGCAGGATGTGTTCGGCTGTCTGTCCACACGTACATAGGGGTGATGGGACCAATCTCAGTCTGTATAAGTGACTGTTCAGTCTGTTGTGTCCTGTTCTCATACGGAACAGGATCACCTGTTTTGCTCGATCAAGATATTGATAGTTGTCTCTTTGTTGATCAATTTTCCTGATGGCCTTGATAAGGGTCTTCTTTTCCTGGAATGTGATTGTTTGTTCTTTTTGTTCCTGTGTTGCTCCCTCTTTTGCTAACATATCTGCTCTCTCATTTCCTGGTATGCCACAGTGTGATGGTATCCACTGTAGCACTACCCTTCTTTTGATATTTACTTCGCACAGGACTTTGTTTAATTCTGGCAGTTTATCACTGTTGAGGGCTTGCAGAACTGACATTGCATCGGTAAGGAATACAACCTGCTGACATTGGCTTATTGTGTTATTTATTATTCCTGCAGCAATGCTTATGGCCTGTACTTCAGCAGCATAGTTTGAACAGAATATTCCAGTAGGTGAACAGGTGGATTCATTTTCTTTGTCTGGATAGACCACATAAACTCCTGCGCCTCCGTTCTTCACTGCTCTGGTTGCAGATCCATCAGTATATACTTGGATCCATGCTTCTCTGGGGTATAGTTCTTCAATCATGTCACATGCTGCTATTTTCCTTTGGAGAGTATTTAGCTCTCCCATGGGGCAGGTGGTAGTTATGGAGGTCTTAATACTGAAATTTTGATGTTGTTCCCATGGGGTTGGGAGGAGTGTGGGAGTTATTTCCTTAGTGATGTCTGGTAGTTCATCCTTGTATGTTCTAATTAGTTTTTTGGACCGATGCACAAAACTGCTTCTCTTCAACCTCCCACTGGCTAAATCTCCAAATCTAGTTTTCATTGGATGTGCGGGCATGTTCTTGTACTTTTCTGCTTGGATCAGGGTCTTAGTGTCTTGTCTGTATAATAAAGGTGGAATGCCTGTGATTTTTTCCATTTCATTTATTGGTGTGGTCTTCATGGCACCCGTGATCAACCTAAGCGCTTGATTTTGTACTTTATCTAAGGCTTGTAGGTGTGATTTGGCTGCTGTAGACCATGCTGCTGATCCGTACTCTAATATAGGTCTTATTGCACCTGTATACACTTTCTTTATTGTTGTTTCGTTAGTTCCCCAACTTGATCCAGCTATTTTCCTCAGTATGGAAAGTTTTCTTCTCGCTTTAGCCTCTGTTCTCTCGATGTGGTGCCTCCATGTCATTCTCTTATCTAATGTAATGCCCAAGTACACCGGTTCCTCATCTGTTTGGACATGTATATTTCCAAGTCGTATCTCTCCTGCTTTGTCTTTGTTGGAGAGCGTGAAAAGTGTTGTTGATGATTTTTCAGCGTTGATCTGCACCATCCATTTCTCTGCCCATGCTGCTATGTTGTCTGCTGCCCTTTGTATTCGCTTATTAGCGATAGTTAGATGTTCTTCTACACACCACACCACCAAGTCGTCAGCGTATAGGGCAGCTCTCACACCTTGTGGCAGATCGTGGATGAGGTCATTGATGAATACAAGGAACAGGGTGGGAGACAATACTGAGCCTTGAGGAACTCCATGTTTTAGGAGGATTTTCTTGCTGTTGTGACCTTCCATAGTGACTCTTGCTTTCCGATTGTGTAGGAACGACTGGATCCATTTTCTCATATTACCCTTGATTCCGTTCCTTTGCAGTTTTACTATTAACCCGTCTTTCCATACTTTGTCAAAAGCTTTTTGGAGATCTATCCATAGGGTAAAGACTTTTCTCTTTTCTTGGAAGGCATCTTCAACGATCTGTGACAGGTATGTGATTTGGTCTTCTGTGCTGCTGCACTCTCTAAACCCTGCTTGTTCTGGCACTAAAATTTTCTCGGATTCCAAGTACCATTTCAATCTTCTGTTGATCATCCTCTCCATTGTCTTACATACACAGCTTGTTAGGCTTATTAGTCTGTAGCTGGTGGCCTTCCTGTTGTCTTTTCCTTTCTTTATGATGGGACACATGAGCGCCTCTCTCCATATCTGTGGCACACTGCCTGTCATCCAACTGTAGTTGTATATTTGCAACAGTTTGCTCATTGCTGTATATCCTAGGTGTTTTAGCATTTCGTTGGTTATACCATCCGGGCCTGGTGATTTCCTGTCTTTAAGTTTCCACACGGCTGTTTTTAACTCGTCCATATTGAAAGGTTTGGACATAACGTCCGGACTGTTTCCATTAGTTCTAGTGTGGATTATTTCTTGACGAATGTCTCGTTGTCTGCGTAAATTGACGGAGATGTTACTTTCATTTCTGTAGGATTCCGCAAATATGTCTGCTGCTTGTTTGCCGGTATATAGTTTCCCTGCATCGTCTAGTGTAATGGTTTGTCGTTGAGATTGTTATCGTCATTCAATTGTTTAGTGAGTTTCCACAACTTTCTCCCTTCCTTTTCAAGGTTTAGTTTATATGTTTTTTCCCTCCAGCTTCTCCTCTGGGCTTCTAGCTTTCCTTTAATGAATTTTGCTTTTGCCTTTTGTAGCATGATATGGTTCTGTTGGGATGGTTGTACCTCTGCAGTGTGCCTTGCTTCATTCATATCTTCATGTAGGTTTTGTACATCGCACTTCACGTCTGACTGACATCTATGTAATAAAATTACGTATCCCAGTATGAGGAAAACACAAGGTAAAGTTTGAGAATACTGAGAAAATATTTTTCGCAACCGAGAGATGCGAAAAATACAGGAAAAACAAGTACGGAAAGATAATAAAATAAAAGGATTCGGGTGAGAGAATAGGAAGAAGATGTAGGTAATTTAATGATATAGAGACCTACGTGACATATATATATATATATATATATATATATATATATATACATATATATATATATATATATATATATATATATATATATATATATATATATATATATATATATATATTTATAATGTTGTCCATAGTTTTGTTTTCACGTCTGTACGTATTTCTGTCACAAAACTGTGTGTGTACGTGAGTGTTGTGTAACTCGTATTTTGTACAAGGAGAGAAAGTGCGTCTAATTTAAATATAGTCGTAAGATAGGCTGGATTAGACCAATTACTCAATCCAAGACTGTTCTTCCCTTACACTATCACAGCTCGTGAAAAAATAACCTATTTCTTATACCTTACTCTCACATAATTATCACTATCACCTCTGCTCGGACGGGACCACAAATAGCTAGACCTATCTTATCAAACATTACGACAGTCTTGTTAATCTTTGTCCTTTGTTCCCGTCTCCGGTCATGGTTAGAACAAGAATCCTGTTCCTGTTCGTTGTTAGACATAGCCTTTTCTTGAGATGTTATCAGTTGTTGTTTCGTCCGGACTAGGTCTGATGGTTTGCGTCTCGGGGTTTTCGTTGGTTTGTTGGTTTACCGCCATCTGAGGGTTGTTTTGTTGAATTTGGCATTCTTCTGCAACTTGGGGATTCTCCGTCATCGAGTTAAGGACAGCGTCTTCGATGTCTAAGCCTGGCACGACGAGCGTGGATGTTGTTGTTTCGTATGGTGGTTGTGAATTCGCTCGTAGTTTATCTCTTTCCTCCTTCTGGCATTTTAGCCTTCTAATCATAATTCTTGCAATTTCGGTCATGGCTTCCTCTTCTCTTGGGCCCAGAGCTGCATAAAATTTTGCGCGGGTGTCAATTTTTGCCACCGCCGTGGTGTCAGGAGCTGCACTGCTCGGCTTTTCAGGAGGTTCGGCCTCGACGCTAGTATTTGGGGCAGCTTTGCTCTCTGGTAATCTGTTCTTGTTCTGTGATGACTCTTCTTTGTTGTCAAGTTCTGGCGGGCTTTTATAAACTTTCTTCTTCTTGGCTTGCAGCTTGGTACGAATCATTTTGTCTTCTGCGTACGTCCTGAAAAGGACGTTGGTTTTAGTATGTTGCTCCTCGCCCCCTGCTGTACTATCACGGTTCGTCATTCGTTCTTTCGTCGACTTTAATGCTGTTATACCCTGTTCAACCCAATAGGTTATAATTGGGGTATATTGTGCGTTAGGTTCTTCGATGCTGTCCGGTTGTTAGTCCTGAAAAGGACTGGTCCTAAAAAGGACCACTAGCTGACTTCCTCTTCGTTGTTTGTCTGTTTGTGTTGCCGTGGCGTGTTCCATAGTGTATTTCATGTCCTGCCTCACTATCTGGCTTTTGTGGTTTTGTGTGTTTTTGCCCTCCTCGTTTCTGTTTCTTGTGTCTTCCTTTTCTCCAGTATCTGAAATAGCGCTTTTTCTATTATTGTTGGGAGTAGCTTTTCTAGCGTTTTCTCGATGACTTCTTCGTCTGATTGGTCGTTTGTTTTAGTTTCTCGTGTGTTAGATGTAATTTCTTCAATGGCCATTCTTTCTGTCTCTATTCTTTTGAGTAGTTCTTCGTTTCCCTCTTTCAGTTCTATCAGCTTCCTGACATCTTCGTCTACCTGCTGCTGAATTCTTTTCATGTCTTGGTGTATTATTTTCATGTCGTTTATAAATTGTTTCGCTCTTTCCGAGCTATCATGGATTTCTTCACATCTGGCAGTTGAGGCTGTTTTTTTTTTTTTTTTTTTTTTTGTGGCTGACGGTTTTCTCTCTCCTTTTGCAGTTGTTGTTTCAGATCTCTCACCTCAGTCGAGAGGTGTCTGAACTTTTCTGTTAGGCTGTCTTGGCGTCTATTACCTAGAGTACTTGCCTTCAGTCAGTTTTTTGCCTCTTGGTACGATACCCTCTTTCCAATGGCCACTGTAATTATTTGCCTTGTTTTTTGGTATTCGGGACTCCCACGGTATCGTGCTCCGTGATTTCCGAGGCAGTTGGTACATTTTTCATTTTTGTTTGGCGTTTGGTAGTCGAGGTCTTTTTTTGGCCTCAGGGCAGTCTTTGTATTCGTGGCTGCCCGCACAGTATCTAAAGACTGTCTCTTTTCTGCACGTGTTCTTTGTGTGAGAAAGTCCCTGGCATTTTGAACACTGCATCACTGGCGGGATATAGGCATGTGTTCTTCAGGGTCTATTCTGGATAGTGATGCTTTCCGGAACTGTTTCCCCTTGTACAGCCACTATTATCAGTCTGGTTTCTTCTTTGTTCCAGTACTTTAGCCTTTCGGTGTGTGTGATTCTGTACAGAGGCTTTTCGGTCTGGATGCATCTGAGGGTCTCTGCGTCTGACAAGCTGGTGTCTATCCCTTTGATGACTACTTTTTTTATTTCTATGTAGATTTCTGCTTGGATTTTGATCCGGTGTGGTAACTGAAATTCTTTAGGCCCAGACGCCAGAGCAGTCATCAGCAAATTAGTCTTTTCTGTATAATTCAGGGCAAGTGTCACTCCCTGTTGGTGCCTTCTGATACTTATTATGTCTCTTTTGCCTACTACATTCTCCAGGACATTGATTACTTTGTCGTCCGGGAGTGCCCTGAGGGTGGCTTCTCCTCCAGACAACTGCGTAATTTTTATTTTGTGGTCTTGTTCCAGTTCCTTGTGACTGCTTTTCTGTAGTTTGCCTGAGCGGCATCTCCCATCTGCCACCACTGGCTGTGTATCTGTCTTTAGGCTCGGTACCCTGTCCTCTTCTGTCTGCTCATGATTCTGCATCTTCTGATCACCGTAGGACACTTGGTTGTTCTCCATTGAGTTCCGGCGTATCTCTATGTCTGCTATTGGTACGTCAGGAGCTACTTCTAATAGTGCTTCTTGTAATGTTGGAGAGAGACTAAGGAACTCGTCTCCGTCTTCACACATTCTGTATAGTGCGTCTATAATTGTCTCCGCGATATCTTCTGGGTCTAACTCGTTCAGTTCTGATGTTATTGTCCTCTCATCAGCAGCAGGCTGTGATGTGACGTCTTGTTTTTCTGCTCTTTTGTCTTCCTCTTGTGCCGTTCTGTGTTGACGAGTTGTCTCTTTCACCTCATTCTTGGTGTTTGAAGATGGGTCGGCTGTTCTCTCCGGCTGGCTGTTTATGGTTTTGTTATACTCATGGTTGTTGTTCAGAGCTGGTGGGCTGGTGTATACTTTCCCTTTCTTGGCTCATTTCGACTATATAGCGATCGCTGCGTACGTCCTGAAAAGGACGTTGGTTTTAGTGTCTTCTTCTTCCGTCCTTAGCCACCAGCAGTCAGTGGCCATTACGCCTAGTGGCGTCTTAGGGCAACAGCAGATAGATTTTCTTTGCCATTGTTTCCCATCACGCCTATTGGCGTCTTTAGGGCAACGGCAAATCAATCCATTTGCTGTTGTTTCCGTAATTGAAGTGACTGGCAAACGGGTGATCAGCCCGTTGGTGGTTTTAGTGTGCTGGGTTGTAAATGGGTTACAACGTCTGGCTGGTAACTTTTAAGTACACTTAAGATACTACTGGTTACGTTTGAGGGTAGTAGATATAAGAAGATTAAGTGTACAATATACGCTTTACAAAATTTGAATAAGACAGTAACGGGTTAATGATTTCTAGTGAAGGGAGAAAAATAGTGCGGTTTGTAGATTTGTGAGAGAAGAGAGATAAGTCGGTAGTTATGTCCCTTTTTATTATTTTTTTAAATAGGTGTTTGCTACTTTTCTTTGTAGCACACCCCTTTTCAACCATCTACCATATATATGAAGCTGTTGGTTATATCAGGACGTGTTTCATTTATTGTAGTATGCATTTGTTTGTATTTATTTTATACTATATTATCTCTAGTAGGGTTTTTTTAAATCTTGTAGTTATAGTTCAGTGTTGTTTTATTAACCCAAATATGATATTGTCTTAACTGATATGTTTTTATATTTCCCTGGAGGGTTATTTGGTCAATCCGTATTTATCTGGGGGGAGTCTTTCACCAGTGTAGACTACTGGCTAGCATCCTTATTTATTTATTTTTTATATGTTAGCTTTTGTTTTTGTAATAAAGTGTTTTATGAACTTCTGTATTTCTGATGGGGTCGTATTGCCTATGAGATTTTCTACACTCATTTCTACCTTGTGGTTACTACAGTATGTCATATTTTTTGTAGTCCACCAGAAAGTGTCAATTGTGTTTGGTTCTTGACACTCTTCGCACGTGGGTTCCTCTATCATGAAATATCCAGTTCCAATCTTGAGCCTCAGCAATTTTTTTATTAATTAATGTCCCTTTTGAAGAGTGAGGAATTTTGGACGTAGAAATGTCGTGGGTCAGAAATACACTTTCATAAATTTGCATACAGCTTTTCAGTTAACTTAAGGAGACAAGAGTCCATGACTTATAGTGTGATTTAACAAAGCGAGATGAGTTATAATGACGTCCCCTGGGGAGTAAAGAGTGAGTTCGGGTTTACGAATAATATGAATGAAGTGAGTGTCGCACGGGATTTTGTGAACGATTTTAATCATAGTGGGAAATCCATGCATTTAGCTTAGGCAGTCAGGTTTTGAACGCGTTTAGCGTAGGGAGCAAGTTTTTGCTGGATTAAAGTTTTGATGTGGTAACCGCAGTTTGATGGTACGTTCGGGCGAATAGGCCACTGAGGTGGTTGGTTCTGTGTTCACAGAAATAGATACTAAACTATGTGCCTAGCCATCAAGTCGCTTGTTACACCACCTTTGTAGCTGATAGACACATTTGTGTATTTTTAATGACAAGAGAGACAGTGTCGGCAGTTTCGAGAAGTGTGAGAGTTTACAAGACCAGTAGGTATGGGAGGTTACCAGCCATGATAAACTTTGGTAGTCAAAGTGCAGTAGAGTAGACAGCTACTAAAACGTGAGAAGTAGGGAAGCATAGACTGTGGCTAAAATTATTACCCCCGGTGGTTAGGACAGTCTCTACCAGATACGCCACTCAGTACCTACTAGAAAATAGAGACAGTCAGATTAGCTATATCAGAAGTTAGGAGACAATCAGTGCAAAACGTTTGTACACAGATGAAGAATTTAAGATGACAGAAGAATGTAGTAACAGCAGTGGTTCTCAAGCCAATGACCACCGCAGGCATTAGAGGCAGCATTTGAAAATACGGATAGCATTATAGTACAGAAGTAATGACATGAATACATAAACAGGAAGAAGATTGAGCATGTCATATTGTCAGCATTTGATCCTGTAAATAAACGTTCACGTTGTTAGTCATTGCTGTTAGAATCAAGTCACTGATCGAGTTGAAATCATTCATCATTGTGTTTGTGATCTGTTGGTCATCTAGAAATGGCAGAATCATAACCTTAACATCAACTCCACCTGCCTGCTGAAGGGTAGTGAGACGAACACACATACGAACAAACATGACAATCATCATAATACATCAACACGCACGGTCACATGCGTTTTACTCTTATGTCACCACGCTCTTCCAGGTTAAGTCTATTCCTTATTTTTCATAAAACTACATTTGCGTGGCTAAACTCAGCTTCCACTATGTACGTACTTGAGAATGTAACTAGAGATGGCTCAACTGCTGCACAAAGCTTGGGATATTTTGCAGCAGTATCTCCAGATGTAAAATAATGTCTCAGCAGGCATTTTTATTTCTTAAATGTCTGTAAACGTTCGACCTCAAATGTTTAATCAATCCCGCAATCGACTGTGATTTATCAACCCTCTGGATGTCCAAATCGACCCTTAGGAATCGATATCGACCACTTTGAGAACCCCTGGTTAGATGGACACTATCGATGAAACAAATTTGAAACAACATCTGTGCCTCAACTAATACTCTTAAACAGTACTCCAGTGGCTGCTTGGACAATGTCCCAGGAGAACATGACAGGTTAAATATACTAAAGTGTTAACATCTCTTACTTCGTCGAGGGCTTGGGGTCATTTAAACCGGTCATTCCATCCGCAGTGCCCGACGATAGACAGTCGAGTAGAACGAACAACAACGGCAGCTGGAATTCCTTCTACACGTCCCAGGGAGCAGAAAGGTTTTGATAAATGATCTGATAACGCGGGTGGTGTATTTATTTATGCGTTCAAGTATCTTGTAGCTACAACACTGTCATGTACCTGAGCCGGGGCAGTAGCTGTAGCATCGTCAGTATCATTTTCATCATTCATCAATGCCCCCAGATTGTCTCCCGTGCATAGGTCCGGTAAAGACATGCTCCAGTTCAGCTCGTATATCGTTATGTTCTCCAACACCGCACAAGGTGCATCTCTTCTCCTTCTTCATCTCTGTTTGAATCAGTGTTGCCACCCTGAATTTTGGAGAGAAAAAAATCTAGATGGTACCTAAAAAACACCTTGATACACCTAGATGTTGAATTTTCGGCTACATTTGAGCGACTTGGGCTCCTTCAGGCGGCTTTTTTGGGTTACTTTGGGCTATTTTTGGGCTACTTTGAGCGAACAACCGAAAACCGAAAGATGACCTAGAAGGCGTTCTTCAACTAATGAAGGAAAATGACACCTTGGCGGGACCCCCCCCCCCTCCCCCCCAAAAAAACCCCTTGATCTAGGTGAATCTACCTAGGAGTAGCAACACTGGTTTGAGTGGATTGTCTCCCGTGTTAATCTTCTTTACTTATTATTCCACTGCTAGTCAACATCTGTGTCATGCACAATCAAATAATGTACTTCAAATGGCAGACTTAGACGACACTGGCGGTGGACTGCACATACAGACACCTGTTGATAGCATTACAAGAAAGTGCTTGTTCTGGAATCCTAAGGTAAGATAGGTAACGGGGGACAGGAAAACACCGTGGATAGAGAAGTAGCGACAAAAATGGAAAGTACACAAGGGTGTTCCACGAAAAAGCGGACCGTTACGTCATGGAATGCTGACGTATTGTGTCGGTAGTAGTGTGAATGGCCAAGTAGTCCTAGCGTTGTAGAAATGTGACGTCCTAAAAGTTCGCACTCTACATTTTTTGGCATTAACGACCGAACCTGTTGTACGCCATTTTGAGATCAACTTCTGTATGCTACTCTTTGATAATCACGGAAAAAAATTTAGGTCAATCTAGTACTACTTAGAACCTTTTATAACCGACATATTTGTAAACATTGAAAAATGCTGAAAAATCTGGCTACTTTCACTTTTGAATGGGGCCGCTTTTTCGTGGAACACCCTTTATAAAGAAGACTCGGAAAGGCACTAAGCCGATACCGAGGATACCGAGGCTGCCCGATGTTCCAGGAAACCAAGAGCATCCTGAAGGAAGCGGTTTCCAAAAACATCCCCTTCAAGGAGGCAAAACACAGAGTGGCTGTGGATGTTACAGAAAAACAACGCACGATAGACAGACGACAGTTGCACAAGCTGACCGCTGAAGTCAGAGAAATGAAAATGAAGCTGCGAATCGAAAACAACAGCAAGCAGGCAGCCGAAGAACCAACCGACAGTGGAGAAGATGCGATAAACATGCAGAACATAAAACACGTGATGGAAGAAATGAAAAGAATCCAGCAACAAGTAGAAACAGATGTCAAGAAGCTGACAGAGCTGACAGAAGAAAACACAAAAATACTCAAAAGAATAAAAGCAGAAAGAATAGCCATTGAGGAAATATCATCAAACAGCACGCGAGAAACTAAAACGAACAACCAAGCAGTAAAAGAAATCATCCAAGAAACGCTAGAACAGCTACTACCAACGATAATTGAAAAAGCACTGTCACAGATACAGGAGAGCAAGAAGACAAAAAGCAACAGAAACTAGGAGCGTAGAAACACACAAAACCAAACAAGCCAGATAGTGAGGCAGGACATAAAAAACACCATGAGCGCGATACGGCACCACAAACGGACAAAGAGGAACCCAGACAGCCAGCTAGTGGTCCTTTTCAGGACCGATCACCTCCAGGACTACGAACGAGATACCAGTGAAGACGATAACACCCTATATACCCCAATTATAACCAAACTTTCAGGTTGAACAGGGTATTACAGCAGCATAGTAGACGAAAACAACAACAACAACAGCAACACTAAGCCGACGGCACAGGACAGGAATATATTGAAGACACGTGATCCTTGCGAAGTGGAAGGTTGATGAATGAATAAGTGAATGAATTTTAGATGCTCCTTTCAGTAACAATTATTTAAATTCTTCTTTGTCTTTGAACTACCAGTGTAAGCATAGGCGTTCAATAAATCTGTGCCAAGCCCATTTGTATTTGTACAATTTTGTTCAGGCTCTATACGTCTTCTTCTTTCTTCTACCTGTCTCCAACTCATCTCCTTGCGTTTTTCATCTTCTTCAATTTCTCTTACCCCTGTGGCTCCATACGGCCATGTGGAGCCATAAACATTTTTTTTTCTCAACGTAATCCATATCGGAAGGTCCTGGGTTCGATTCTCGGGTAAGCCACTCACATCTGTTTTTTTTTTTTTTTGGTTTTTGGTGATGTTGTCTAGTTGACTACTTCTTTATTTCTCACGAGTGCCTGAAACATACCTTTATGTGTGTAATATTTATTTATTTACTGCCATATCTACCATCATATACCTTCTCTCCTTCCTCTTGTATTACTGGTATTTCTCTGGAAGTGCTCTCCGTCAATTTCGTATTGAAGTCTCTGCTATACAAATTAAATATTCTATTAAAGTGCCTATTTATAAAATTATCTAACTACGTTGTTTATTTATTTTCTTGTTTTCCATTTTCCAGACTCTTACAATTAAAAAGAACTACAAACAAACTTAATTTTCGATTTCCACATATTTCCCACTGCAATTAACAAAAAAAGTCCCCTTGCCTCCATTTCTATGTTGCTGCATGGATATACGTAAGTGTCTACATCTCGTGGATATTTATTTATATATTAACTGTATTCTGAATAATTGACACCATTATAGCTACAGTATCCACAGTAACTACCAACATCATCGCCGTTGCGAAATCAGCACCATCCAATACCTAGCTCTGTGAGAATACAGCAATATTTTGCACTTAGAATTCTGTTATTACACTTTTATAACACGTTAGAATTTACAATTATTTCCTTCTATGTTGCTTTAAATGTCCTAACCTGAATAACGCAGTTATTATTATTCTAAGATGTAAAGGTAAGTATCCCGTTACACGCCCATTGAGGCATATTGGGAATATGGTGATGGACCCATATTTTCTTGAGTATCGGCACACTAGGGATGATGTATTATTCTTCAAGGCAATGTACGAGTACATTTGTCACCGTGTACGCTGATGATATACAATTGTAATAGTAAAACAAAAATACTGAGTTATGATTGGTAGAATAGTGACATAATGTAAAAATAAAAGCCTTAGCCTACATGGCAGAAGTAATGGTCAACTTACCCAGAATGCCTAATCAGCGTAAATTGGATGGTTTATAGACAAGGCAATAGATTTAAATACTTAGGAACATTAATAACGATAGCTTTGTGAAGAGATCAGGGCTATGCACGTGAAACTGAACAGATCGCCACCAGCTTGCAATCTTTGCACGGTGCATTTTTGGGAAATATACGGAAACGTCGCGCACTGCGGCGTGGAAAGTAAATTGCATGCCCATTAAAATAACACGAAATTGTTCCCATTTTTAATGGTGGATATTTTAGAAATAGTCACACCTGCTTTTTGTGACAACATTTCTGGAATGTTCCACATTTTTATTAATCATAGTTCATCGTGCAATCTATTGCGTAGTATGAATAAGTATCTCAATTTTATGTTTATATTTACCCAGAGATGCACCATTGCTCATCGTAGGTTCTATACTTTGGTTTTGCCACTTTGCGTCTCATTGTTATACTTCTGAAGGAAAATGAAAATGAATGAAATAATCACAGGAGAATTAGTGCCTTCAATAGGACATGCAGTGCACAGAAAACAACATAATTATTTCTAGCCATGTTAGCGGGTTACTTGCTCGTAAGAATATAATTGAAAATAAAATATCGGGACACTGGACAGCTATGCTCTTCGTGATCATGTTATAGTGATGAGAGCTACTTTCAGTCCCGGTTCATCAGGACACCAGACCTGTCTCCCATGGCGTGGCAGACCTGTCTTCCATGGCGTGGCAGACCTGTCTTCCATGGCGTGGCAGACCTGTCTTCCATGGCGTGGCAGAGCTGCTTGAGTTGCTAGCAGGTGAGCACCGTCACAGTTTTTGTATATTGTTACCTGCTCGTGCCAAAACATTGCACGGAGAGATCAGGGCAACCGGAGCACTCTTCAGTGTTTTGAGGAAAAATGCCATCGTCGCGTGTATCATCAGAGCGGATACATAATCTGAGTTTGGACAAATCCGAATATTGTTGAATCCGTGTACTGATTCTCTTCCGTTCGCTTCAATGGAAATAAATGTTCTGCTCCAGCCATGTTCTGTTTGTTATTTGGCATACTGGTTATATTGTTACAATATCCTCAAATGAAAGCAGCCAAACCGTGACGGTAGCAGCCACGAGTCTGTTGTAGCGTCCCGAGTTACTGAGACATTTGTTTTTATCAGATTTTCTGTCATTCACACTGTTTCTTTTTTAAACCACCCCTCACCTCTGATTCCACTGGTGTTTCATCTAGTTCTTTCCTTCAGTTCCGGATGAATGGTTTAATTACCATTGATTACTCAACATTTATTTCTCGTACAAGTACTATCTACCTATAGACTAACTCTATTTGGTCCACGCACATGAGAACTGGGTTTATCTTATGCATGGGATACCCGGTTCAACCCCATGTGGGTTATAATTTGGGTATATAGTGGTCTTTATGCTAAAAAAGTATATTATTTTTGTTTTCTCTTGTGTTAGTTCTTCCGGGTGGCGAATTATCTGGTGTTTGTTGTTGTGTTTCC
This sequence comes from Oreohelix idahoensis, assembly GCA_024509875.1. NCBI lineage: Eukaryota > Metazoa > Mollusca > Gastropoda > Stylommatophora > Oreohelicidae > Oreohelix > Oreohelix idahoensis. The sequence continues at coordinate 648,145 of JAMPIV010015415.1, read as the reverse complement.
TAATATATGTAGTGTTTATGGTGCATCCCAGTCCATGTTCTGTAATATTTTTTTTTTACCCTGTTGCGATTGAGAGGTTTGTAGACTTTAGTTTCAGCCAGAGCAAAATTTGGACAATTTATCTTCAGCATCTTCCTTACATAGTCTTCCTCTTCTAACCTGAGGTGTAGAGGTTTGCCAGAATGCGCGCCTTATTATCCTATAGGCTGTCTTCCTCCTGCCCTGGTTCCAATCTAGCCCTCCGTCCTTCAGAGATTGTCTAATGTTGTCCTTCCAGCGAACTCCGAGTCGTCCTGGAGGTCAGTATCCCTGGTTCTTAGTTTCCCATACTTGTCGTGGTAGCCGATCTTCTCCCATTCTGCAGAAAAGGGCAAACCATCGTAGTTGGTACTGTTCCACTTGGGTCGGCAGGACCTGGGTTTTAAGGCTTTCCGTATCGTCTGGTTGTGGACCATGTCTCTTGTTGTTACTTCAACCTCCTTCCTAAGATACCTCATTTCTGAGGTTTAGAGCTGGTTTTTGTGAGTTATAGTCATCTTCCGCATCTAAAAATACTAATAGCTGTTAATTGCCCTAATGCTGCCGAGAGTGAAGTTGAGGAGGAGATCTCAATTTCCATTTAAATACTCCTACTGCATGAGCAGTACATAATTTCTGACATCAAAAGCCCAACTCCCGGCCTTCCCGTGGCAGGACCCGTTTGTACCAACAGGAGACGGGGCGAGGGGCGGTGATACGTGTACAGCATAGGGCATAATTATGTGATTTCTTGAAGCAGCTTCTTCTGCAATAAATGCTACAGTTTGTATTCAGTAGCCTGGCCTGGTCATAATGTTATAATAAGTTCCTAGGGATCTGAGGCCCGTTCATTAGCACGTCCTCACACAGTACACTGGTTAAAATCAATCACAATCCAACGGCCAGTTTGGACAGTTCTCAAAACACTTTATTATCTCACAAAGCTCCACTTTGACATTTAAAGAGTATGTTCATACATAGGTATCGTACCTAGCACGGTCTATGCATTGTCGAAGTACCGTCTAGTACTAAGGAAACATGTTGATGACATTTTCACAGCATTTATTAATAAGACATCACTCACTTGCTCATCAGCATCCTCGTACAAACTTGCATATATAAACTAGCGTTGACGCACGGAGTTGTATGCGTAACCTAGTGATGTTAAAACCTCATGCATGTAGAGGGAATATCATATACTCTTTGGAGCAGAAATACACAGGTGGCGTACACAGTGAAACGCCACATCTCGAATGCCGGCAGGGCACGCTAGCTTGGCCGACTTTCAGACTTTATCGTCTGCATACATAGTCAGCAAAAGTACTGACGTCACTTCCTGAAACCAGGACAACCGTCCATAAACAAATCAACTAGGAAGTGACCATCGACAACCAATGTTATGGAATTTACTCATAACAGGCGGGTCTCTGGTGCCCTAAAACCAGAGAGCTCCGGGTAGATGATGCCTGTAAGCCATGGATGACAAATCATCTAGGAGAAGGAAAACTCTGATTTCAAACCACCTGCTGTCTTTCATGTAGACAGGGGGCAGTCAGAGGCTAAGGACAGCAAACCCAAACAAAACTTCTTGCAAATCAGATGTGCTGGGCTTAAATGGTGTGACGATGAAACGCAGCTGACCCTGAAATGTTAGATGATATGGAAGAATCCTCGTAGCATCAGTACCCCCGAATATTGTTGTAACTTTTAGTCAAACGGGAATTCTTCCACCTGGGCTCATTAGCAATGCACAACAGAAACGTGGAACTCCACCTGGGCTCATTAATATGCGCCAGAGCATAGTGGACTCGTCACCACGTTTGCTAATTAAAATGTAGACAGTTTATCTTCCGTGCATTCTGGGCAATTGCATGGCCTAAAGGAGGGGTTAAGCCACGCCTCTTGCTTGACCTCAGAGCGGTCTGAATCAACTACCGCCTCACCTTTCTTTCGTACCTGCCTTAAAGGCGTTGCCTAAATCTAATGGAGGAAAGCGGCACGATCTAAGGCAAGACGATACCAAAACAGACGACGCTAGTCTCTCGCAGGAATTTCACATCTCTGTGTCAACCAGAGAACCGCTAGAAAGACGGAACGAACGGGAAACCCGAGTGGTCAGGAGTTGAATAATCGGACGAGGAGCGGGCGGCTAGAATGTCGATTTTTACCTGAGTTCTGAAAGGGTGTGAAATTTTCACATGTCCCCCCAATCTTTCATTCCATTCCATATATATACAGGGGGGCCGCGCTGGTGTAATGGCTTCGGCGTTGTACTGGCAACCAGGTGTTCATGGTTCAAACCCGGGCGTCGGCGTTTGAAGAAATGTTTACGGCCGGAAATTTGACTGAATAGCCTGAACGGCTCCTGTGATAAACCCTCTGTGGATGGGAAGGAGCGAAGCTCCTGACCGGGTTGGAAGGAAAGTCCTCAGGTTCCCCAGCCTCGCAATGATATGTCATTGGGCCGCAGGGCTGAAAGCCCAAGTGCCGCTGGTTAAGAATATATATATATATATATATATATATATATATATATATATATATATATATATATATATATATATATATATATATACAGACCCTGAAGAATGCCATTTTATCACTCGTTTGCCAGAGATTTACAGAAGCACTAGCTATAGTAAAATCTTGTTAGATTTCCCCTGGATTTTGGGCTATATTTGCAGTGAATTCTATTCTGTGCTAAACGGTATAATATATATTAGTTTCTAGTGATCAGTGGTCTAGTTCATTCATTTTTATTTCACTGGATTTTGTGTTAATTTAAATCTATTAAATTAAGCCTATCTCAATAGTTTCCAGTTGAAAATTTAATGATATATCTATTATAGTATTTCCAAAGATAATAGATGCTTAAAACGATTAAATTAACTTTTAAAGTCGCGAAGGAATCTATAATTAATTAATTAAGTTAAGTTCTATATATAGATGGGTGTTTTAACCATTAGACTCGCGAAGTGTTTTCTTAATAGATATAATTAAATACGCTAGTGTGTATAATAGTCTTAACTGTAAATTTATCGCGCTTTAGAATGTTATTTGATTTTTTGGTATGATTACATGTTTTCTATCTTTCATATAGGGTGATCATAACCTTTGCGTCCCAGCAAAAAACATTCTTAAAACCCTCCAGAATTTGATGAGACTGTTTAAATTTTAATCTGTGTGGCGATCCTCTGTTGGGATTCCGCTATCTAAATTTTTTGCAAGAAAGAAAGCAACCCCAAAGAACAATCTAACACAGCATCAATTAAATTAAGATTAAACTGGAGAAGAACATTGCCAGATCTATATATATTATCTTATTGCTCTACTGCGAAAGAAAATAGAAAAATCTTCTGAACACTGACTGTGCATATTTTCTTCACCGGATTTTAAAACCCTAGAAGTAAACCATACCTCAACGGTCAGTTGTTATCTTCACGCATTAAGAAGTATTACCATCAGCGGCGAAACCAATGAGACCACGCCATATTCACCATCTGTATCTAAGACTGTGCCATCCCATAGAACCTTCCTTTTAACATAACAAAAACAAAGTACATTCAGGCTTCACCTTCCAGCGATTTTGGGACTGTACTAACGCCTAAACCTGATAATCTGGGGCTGGACACGGAAGAAAAAGACACTACCTATGTCGAGTGTTTAATTGATGTTTTTGTATTTTCTATGGAGTGCCAGATTCTACGATCGGTAGGTGTGCGTGAGCGTATGAGTGTTGGCCATCACGAGCGCATGAATGACCGGAGATTTATTTTGCAACCATTTTTAATTTGCCTACCTGGTAAATATTTTTAGTGTATTCCCTGTATTGTTCCTTTTAAGTGGGATTCTATAACTCTGTTTATTCCCCACCCCCTTACCTTTGCATAGTAAAAGGGAAAACAATTGAGAATAACAGCACTTTATTTCTACCACCTATACCTAGTACTGTAACACTTTTTTCAGAGTAATTAAGGTTACCGTTGGGTTACATTATCTATTTTTTTCTGATAACTACCTATCTTTGGACTGGGTTTATCTTTTGTCTATTACAAGCGGGAAGGGCACATTGGATACCACTCTTCATAAAGCCGCCCCCACCTTGTTACTTGTATTTCTGTACCTATGATTATTTTTCTATTACAAATGATACATGTTGTGACTGATTTTTAATGATAAATAAACATAATAAAACTTCTAGTACTGTGTTGGAAGGCCCAAGCCCAAATTACTCATACTTGTTTTACCATAGTTCGTATATACGTAACGTCCGTGTGTTTGAAGCACCAAATTGGTGTGAGCGCAGGTGTGTTTGGAAACTGGCAAATAATTGTTTAGCCAGGAGAGTTTAAGGAGTAGATTGAGAGAAACAGATTGTCGTAAAAGAGTCTGTCCTTACTCTCCCCAGCACTCTGTGAAGCAACTATTTACTTTCTAACCCTTATTATCACAGAGCCTTCACCATCATTCTTCATTCTAAACGGGACCACTATTTCTAAGACTCTTGCTCTCAAAATAAATTTACGACAAAGGGGCAGATATCACAGCCCAGCTGTAAACTACGACATAGCGTATTTTTCGCTCAAAACAAAATCGCACATATACAAATAAATACTAATTATAGGCGATGTTTGTAAAACAGCTCATGCCAGCAAAAGGCCATGTTTTGAGCCTACTTCCTGTAATCTGCGACTGCGCATGCCAGAAGGAAAATAATACAGGAACGGATGTAGATAAGATGGATAGGAAACATGTAAAAAATAAATATTAAGAGCGATCAATGAGTGATAAGCTTAATGCCAACACCATGGGTACAATACAGCATGCAGCTGTAGTTAAAGGTCATTGAACCATCTGGCTGGTAATGGCAGCCGACTTTCTGGTTGGAAGACAGAACTAGAACATTTTTTTACGTGTACGAAAAGATACGGGATACTCATATTCGGGCAAAAAAACAAACAAACAAACAAACAAGGAAAAAAAGACACTTTCAGAGATTTAAAAAAAAGGAAAGAGAAGAAGAAGACATCGGAGTAAAACAGAAAAGTAATTATTATTCAGCCCAGCTACCGGCTCCTGGTACACAGACATAGGACTGGTGAAGCCTGTTTTTATTATTTAATCATTTTATTTAATTATTTGATTTCAGTTTATGATTCCAGTCAGCAACACAATTTAATCGACCAAAATAAAAAAAGTAAATTTAAGACGCATGACGGTTTCTCTGTGTGACTTAAATATGGATTGTAATTCCTATATCTTGTTTCCTTTTAGTCTGGGACCTGGAGTAGCTCGAGTTATATTGTCGATGTAAATTTTTTTTCTTGTTTTAAATTGAAAAAAAAAATGTTTTGTGCTATTCCCTCCTGTATAACAGAAATTCATTTTTACCAGAATAACCACCTGAACCACTAAAATATTCTTCCATAACCCTCGGAACCCCAAAAAATATGCTTTCCTAACCTTCGGAACACCTAAAATAGTCTTCATCACCCTCGGAACCCTAACATATCCTTTAATAACCCTAAAAATCCCGAAACTATTATGCCATGATCTCGGTACCCCTCTGGTGTTCATAACACTCGGAACCTGAACTTACGAAATCATTTTTAAACCAGAAAATACTTATGTCAAGGTGTTTATATGTATATATGAATCGGTCTTTTTATGTTTTATTAACCGTCATTTTCAAACATCTAATGTCCCAAGTGGGTTCTGTTCGGACCTTGATCAATGCCCAGGTTTGGCACTGGTAGTACGAGTTTATTGCTACTGTCAGTTGTGTATCTGTGTGACGGTACGACATATTCATTCGTTCAATATTTTTTTCTGGCCATCATTTTGCTAGACTCCCCTATGTCTTTATTTTGCTTTTCAGTAGGAGGTACACTACCTGAGATATTACTATGTTTTAAGGCTTAAGTCACTCGTGGCATGTTTATCTAGGGACAAAAGCGTCTTCGATTAAATTAACCTTGGCGGACCTTTGTTTCCCTTGGCTTATTGTTTACTCAAGACGTGTAATTGGCGTATTTTGCCAAGAGAAGCAAGTGGATTTGCTTCCGCCTAGTCTGGTAAATGAGACAATCATATATTCTCGGATTATGAACGGATGGTCGTTTTAGATAACGTGCTAGTTATCTTGCTGGAGTGACGTGCAAAAAATTGCCAACCTGATTAAAACAAATTTTGGGGAATTAGGGCATGACATATAATTTAATAATTTCCGGTGGCGTCGGTAATTCGTAACACTGTCTATGTATTTCGAGAAACGACCCTTCCCAGTTATAAAAATACGTAGGTAAAATATATTTTAAAAGACGCCTTACAAGGTGATTGATTTAAAATAACAAATAAACTAGCTGAAATTGCTATTGCTTTGGAAAAAATAAACTAAGCACAATTAAATTTCGTGTGAGCGAACTTTTGACTATAAGACCTGAATGTCTTAAGATTCCCCATAGATTCCATTCTTGTCATTCAGAGGGGACTAGAGGTCAGAAGATATAGTTAAATATTTCAATATATGACGTGATAAAGACTAAGTATTAATTTTAAAAATTACTCCATAGGGAACAGAACGAGGATGATGATGATATCATGGGATTTATATTTCTATGTCAACAATTCTATTTCAAACTGCTGTATATTGCACCATGATTCATTTGTACTCTTTCGCTCTCTTAACACACTTTCGTTTGCCTTGATGGTCTGAGATTTCATCCTCACATGCACATCGGACAAATGTAGAGGAAGATGAAATGGTGGAGGAAAGCGAAAGGCTCCTGACTCTTACATCAGGAGACCAAAGATTTAAGGAAGATTTGATTTCATGTTTCTCTCAGTTTCTGGTACTAGTTACTAATACTCAGTTCTGATCACCACCTATATGAGACGGGTCTAGATCAGTGGTTCATAACCTTTTTACATCAAAGGACCACTTTTCGAACTACATATACGTTGCGGACCACCAGCTTATATACAAGGGGATTGACATAAGTCTTGGGCCTGATCATGAAGGAGTCACAGGAGGAAGATGAAACTTGGCACATTTAAAGTTCATCATATTTGCACTGAATGTGTGAAGTACGCGTTTGTTTCTTCAATGGGTTTTCCCGCTACGTTGCACGGCGGAATGTACCCTATTGACCGGATCTGCTGCTCCAAAGATTTGACAAAACAATGGAAAAGAAGGAGGCCAGAGCTGTGATAAAATTTCTGATGTTTCAGGGAAAAACACCTACAGAAATACACAGGGAGATGGAACCAGTGTTTCGTGATTCTTGTCCTTCATATAAGTTAGTTGCTTATCCTTTACAGGACGTGGCAATCAAACCCAGCTTTTATTGGCTGTTTGTGATTTTTCTAGGCAATTTTTACGTTCAGTAGTTTGCCAGTCCTTCATATACTTCGGTAAAAAACTGGTGTCAACAGTTTAAGTGCGGCTGCTCAAATGTTGCTGATCTGCTAAGATCTGGTAGACCAGCCTCAGAGTGCAACGATGAAAATGCAACAAGAGTGAAGAAAATCATTGACCAGGATCAAAAAATGACAATTGTGGAGATAGCTAGTAGAGTAAAACTAAATGAAAGAACAGTTTATAGAGTTTTACACAACAGACTGAACATGAGAAAAGTGTGTGCACGCTGGGTTCCGCGACTGTTGACACGTGAACAGAAGGAAACGAGGGTAAATTGCTGTCAACAGTTGCTAAAAAAGTGTCAGTCAAAAAATTTTTTGGAGACCATGGTGACAGTAGATGAGACTTGGGTACACCATTATGACCCCGAATCCAAAATTGCCATTATGCAATGGAAAACTCCGGGCTCCCCAACACCTGTCACACCGAGAGCGCAGAAATCTGCAGGAAAAGTAATGCTGACTGTTTTTTGGGACGGCAAATGTGTCCTTTTGAAAGATTATCTGCCTCGTGGCAACACAGTTAATGGACAGTACTATGCAGATCTTCTCACCAAACTAAGAAAGGTTGTGACCAGGAAACGAGGGATAACGCGCACTCAAAATCTTCCTTTGCTTCAAGACAACGCGCCCTCTCACAAAGCATGGCTTGTGCAGCTAGCAGCCAATGATTTGAATATTGAAGTTCTTCCACACCCACCATATTCTCCAGATTTGGCTCCAACAGACTTTTTTCTATTCCCAAATCTTTAAAAAAAAACAGCTAAAAGGAAATCATTTTGACAGCGATGAAGAGGTTATACTGGCATGTGATGACTGGTTTAGTTTGAAAAATATGGTGTTCTACTCCCAAGGTCTTTTCATGGTCAAGCAGAGATGGCAGAAGTGTGCCAATTCAGACGGTGGCTATATTGAGAAGGAATAAACACGATGCAAAATTTCAGCTCTGTGACATGTCCTTCATGGTCAGGCCCAAGACTTATGTCAATCCCCTTGTATAATATCGCAATGCCATAAACATGTAACTGTTTTTATTCAGTAGATGAATAGGCCTATATTCAATAACACAAGCTGATAATAACAAAGTAGCGCATATAATAATAATACAATCACTAAAAACGTAGGGAGGATCAAAGTAAAATCATAGCACTTCATAGCAAATCGATAATGCAGCCGCGGACCACCTGATAATGCGCCGCGGACCACAGGTTGGGAACCGCTGTTCTAGATGCTATTCAAAGCGACAACGTTTGTGAGATGTTCACGTGCAAAGATTGTGATCTCAAAAGCCATTCGATTCCTGACGTGAAAAGGAAAAAAAATCAAGATCACTGAGAGCAAGCATTACTTAACACCAGATTCCATTGACAATCCCATGTCGCCACCTGGCCAGTGAATGGATTAAAAATATCCACCTTTAATTCAAACAGTGTTATGAAGAACAAAAATAACATATTTCCAAATTGTTTTTCTAAGTTAACTATTTTCATTCTTTACCCTTGTTTCAACAATATTTCCTAAACAAATTTACGTATAAATTTATATATCTATATTTATGTAAATATAAATCCTTAGTGGGAGTTGATAACTTGGTTGATTGAAAGTAGATGATTACATCCGTATGACTCATTTTAAGTACTTAATATACAGAGCTAACATATTAATAATATTTTGCTGAATTATCTTCGGTTGGAGCTCACGAAATACAAATCTATTGTCTCAGCGTGACAAAATTATTTATTTAACAGACGTGGGCGAGGGATACAACTTTTATAAGAACCGAGAGAACTCAGTGATTGTAATTACTTACACTGGGTTAACATATAAGTAAATGCTAGCTTAACTTTGTTGAATAGATCTATATTAATTATTTTCATTATAATCAATTATAACTACAAGAAGATAATTGATTTGTTACGTGTGGGTTATCTTCTTCTGGTTATAATTGATCAGAATATAGAATCATAAAATGTACATGCATCGTACTGACAAACACGAATGGAGACGGGTATGATCGTTACAGGACATCACTGGCCGAAGAACGCAAGTCGTCGTGTAGAGTGTCTACAATATATCTTTTTCATTTATTTAACTTCAGGAACAGCAACATCATAGGCAAGGCATATATAGTACATACATCATCTAGTCGGTATTTTTCCTTTTGTAGTTATAGTTCAACATGGTTTTTAAAAAAAATTCCAATATATGCTATTTTCTAAGTTAGTATGTTTTTGATTTTTACTGGATGGTTTATTTGGTTAATCTGTATGTTTCTGGGGCGAGTCTTTCACCAGTTTGGACTACTGGTTCAATTCCTTATTTGATTTTTATATGTTAGCTTTAGTTTTTGTAATATAGTGTTTTATTAACTTTTGCATTTCTGAAGGGCTCTTTGTGCCTATGAGATTTTCTACACTCATTTCTACCTTGTGGTTACTACAGTATGTCTTAATGTTTTGCCTCTGTTGGTCATATTTTTTGCAGTCCACTAGAAAGTGCCTAATTGTGTTTGGTTCTTGACACTCTTCACATGTGGGTTCCTCTATCATGAAATATCCAGTTCCCAGCTTGAGTCTCAGCAATTTTTTATTAATTGGTATTTTTAGTTCATCTTTTATTTGACATTTTTTGCTTGGTTTTTTAAGGATTTTATATGAGTGTCTTGCTTTTTTACTTAGGTCCCATGCTGTTATCCATTCTTTAGTTATTTTTTTGAGCAATTAAGCTCTTAATTTCAAACTTCCCTAAGCCTACTTCAATTTGGTTATGGCTAGTTCTCCCCCTTTGGCTTCTTTGTCTGCTAGCTCATTTCCTGCTATCCCCACATGTGATGGTATCCATGTTAGTGTTGCACTGCATCCTATATTTTGTAGATATGTATTAACCTGTAGTATTTCCTCTATAATGTCTGGCCTGCTGCCTTCTGTTCTGTTTTGATTGCTAGTACTGATGATAGGGAATCTGTGAGAATGGTTACTTTTTTTGGTGGATTTTCTGCAGCTATTTCTAAAGCTTTTAGGATTGCCACTAATTCTGCTGTAAAGATAGATGTATTACTTGTTACTTTGTATCTTTTATAAATTTTTAGTTTTGGTATTGCTATTCCTGCTCCTAATTGTCCTTCTTCATCTTTGGACCCATCTGTATATATAGTTAGGCTATTATTTGTATACCGTTCTATGTACTCTAGTGTTTTACTTTTTGCTGAGATTATGTCGTTAGATTTATTTATGATCTTTGATAAGTGGGAGTCAGTTTCTGGCACTTTTAATTCCCATGGTGGGATCTTTGCTTTATACAGAGCACTACTGTTTATCGCATTAAACAGGTCTGGGTATTGATCCACTTCATCCATTGTTTTCCACCCTGACGGGTATCTATTATGGTTTAATGGAATGTGGCCTATGTACTGGTTACCCCTATCAAAGGTTTTATGTGCCGGGTGAGTTGGATCTTTTGCCACTCTTGCCCAGTAGCTGAATCTCAGTTCTTTTCTCCTTAGCTCCAGGGGTATAATGCCTAGCGCTACTTCTAGTGCTTCTGCTGATGTTCCCTTTGAGGCACCTGCTATTATTGACAGTGCCTGGTTTTGGACTGTGTCTAGTTTCTTCTTATTGCTTGGGGCGGCTGATGCATAGACAACACTGGCATAGTCAAGTTTGCCTCTAATAAATGATTTATAGAATGTTAACATTGTCTTATTGCAGGCGCCCCAACCACTTCCTTTCATATATCTTAGCATATTAATAAGTCCTCTACTGCTTTGCACTAAAAGGTCTATGTGTTTGTTCCAGTTTAGTTGCTGGTCTAGTACCATGCCAAGAAATCTAGTTGATTTTGCTGTGCATACTTTTTGCTTATTAATGCTTATGTCAATTATATTGTTTTTAATTACACGCCCTCTACTGAAAATCATTCCTATGGTTTTTTTAACGTTTAGATTAAATCCCCACTTGTTCATCCAGTCAGATACTTTATCTATTTGTTTTTGTACTGTTTTATAGAGGAATGGGAGATTTCTTCCCGTTCTCCATATCGCAGCATCATCTGCAAACTGAGATAGGTTGTTTTTTTAAGTCCTTAAACTCGTCGCCTAGGTCGTTGACCATAATCGTAAAAATTGATGGTGATATTACTGATCCCTGGGGAATTCCATTCTGTTGCTCATATACCTCAGATCTATCATTGTTTATTTGTACCATGAAGTATCTATCCTGCAGGAAGTTTTCTAGGTAATTATAGGTTCTGCCTACTATACCTAGTTTCCTGATTTTATGTAGTGCACCCTCCCTCCAACACTCATCATATGCTCTTGCTACATCAAGGAATATAGCTACTGTCTTTTCATTCCTTTTGAAGCCTGTTTTAACATCATGTTCCAGCCTCAGCAGTTGCTCTATTGTACTATGTTGGCTTCTAAAGCCTGCCTGGGTTGGACTGTACAAATTATGCTTTTCGAGATGAAATTTTAGTCTGCTGTTGACTATTGTTTCTAGAATTTTTCCTAGATGTGATGTTAACGATATTGGCCTGTATGAGCTGACATCATGTGCTTCCTTATCTGGCTTTAGTATGGGGATGACTACTGCTGTCTTCCATGAACATGGTATTTTTCCCGTGTGCCAGATTTTGTTGTAGAGGGATGCAATCACTCTTAGAGTTGTATTTGGTACCTTTTTGAGGATTTCATAGCTCAGAATGTCTTCCCCAGAGGTAGTATTGGTTTTTTTCTGCTAAAGCTCTTTCTATTTCATCTACTGTAATATCTGCATTTAAATACTTAGCATCCTGTGTGGTTTCCATATTTTCTTCTTTTAATTTTTCTAGCAGTGTTTTTCGTCTATTTATTTCTGCCTTATCTAGACTGTCTATTGAACTAACCTGATAAAAGTATTTAGCTAGTATGTTGGCTTTTTCTCTATCTGTTTCAGCTCTCTCTGGTATTTTAATTGTTGGGATTTTTAAATTTCTTGCTGTTTCCTCCTTTAATTGCTTTTAGTTTTCTCCAAACTGTAGTTATAATATAGTGGCGGCCTTCGAAGTTAAATATGCCACTTAGATCTCTTCCCCCGCAATACTTGGAGTGTCGTGAAAAATTCTAATCCACATATATAAATTAGAAAATAAATGTAAAGTAGAACGAAATAATACAAAAGAAAGAAGAATGGTGAAAGACCAGTGCTTTCCCAATAGCGCTTCCGTTTTATAACGCCATAATGGCTGAACCAGAGATCCCCTTTTTCTATTTTGTCTGCATGAACTGTAACGTACGATAGTAAAAGCCTACAGCATCATACACGCGTTTCTAAAAATAAAACTGGTACTGTGTTTCTTAGAAAACCTTGATAGGCACACTGCTTAATGACCTAGATATAATACTACATTAATGTCATTATACACACTACGTTAACCTAGAAAGACAGACGGGCTAAGCAGAGACGAGGAATGATAGACGGAGCGACGCAATAATACTACGTCGTCTCGCGATTAGAAAGTGAAAGCCAATCCCACGCGAAAGGCATGAAGGCCTGATTTTTTTTCAAATAAACAGTGATAAAAAACACTAACGATACGAGGTTCGGTTTTGAAAACAAGTTTAAAATCTTATTGGGAAACCTGACATTCTACTGTTTTATGTCAAAGCTCCTGACATTAGTCTGACAGTACAGAAGACATCCCTTGGTATATAAGTGAACGGGTGGTAAAAACAAATACACGACTATCCTAGAATAATACATATTTTGAACGAAGCCACTTAGCCCCATTAAACTTATATATTCGTGTGCCTTAGGACTTGCTGACAAAGAATATGTTATGTGTTACGCAAATAGTCTAGTAATTAACAAATTATAGCCAAAATACTATAGTGGGGTTGTCTGACAGCACAAGATCATATTTGCTCATAATGGCATGTTTGAAAAACACTGTTTTAGGGGAAATGAGGCCCACAAGTTAGATACGATTTGATTGGCTGTAGTAATATGTAAGGCGAAACCTTATTAGTCGAAATGCAAATACTATTATTGTTGTTAATGGCAACGTGTAGGATGGGTAAAAAAATTTTCAAAGGCTCTTTTAAACATGGTCTCATTGGTTAGAGCGTTCGATATAGTCAAATAGAAGCGTCAGTTCAGGGCCAGTTTTGAAAATAAATTTTGTGAGAAGCAAGTGCGTTGAGATCAAGCTAATATTTTTCTAATAAAAGCCTGGGATAAGGCAGATCAAAACTGTGCCAGAATTCATCGCCAGTCAACGTTACTTGTGTATATTTCCTTGAATTGTGGTAAGCTAGACATATTTCCTATATATATAATATGAAAATTGAATATGAAATGATAAATTGTGTCTGTATGTGTGTGGTTCAGTAGCAAACAGAAGGCAAAACCTAGATATTGCTCCACCATGTAACAGCTTGTCAGAGAGGAGTATAACTGCATAGGCATATATGGGATTGCCAAATAGTAACATGACACCTATACTATTGTATAGAAGGAATTAACGCTGGAATTGCAGAGGCGTTGTAACCATTAGGGAGAGGAATACTGGTGTATATTGTCACATGAGAAGCTAGCAGTTGGCCTACAGCGCTGAACTCTGTGTTTGTAATGTCCTGTACTTCAGTGTGGAAATATATTATATATTAGTTATGACGAAGGAGGTACAACCTTCTTATTTCAGGGACCGTGGTACTGAAGTATTAGAGCAGCACCTGGTCTGAGTTTTGCTGGATCCAGAAGGCTGGCAGCAGACTCCTTGTCCAAGATATCGACCAGTGGTGTATTTCTAGATAACTGAGAAGCAAGCGAGCAGAGGAGACAGTTTTCCCGCCGCAGACATATGAGCTAAGAATTCGTCAGCCAGAGCAGCTCACCCTTGTATAACCCACCCTAAAATTGACTGTAATACTAAATCAAGACGGACAGTTATTGTTTTACAAATAAAAAGATACTGTGATCCCTTCAATATTATTTCCACCAGTAACAAACACATGAAGTCGTGATGACAAACAACAACCTAGCTTCAAAAGCCAGTATTACCTCATAATACTACATCACAACCCTACACACATATTGTAATAATATTATATGTCAGGACAAAGATCCTTTGTATAAATTTTGTACATAAACATTGTGTTTGCATTTGATTGTGATTCCTGATTCCCTCTGTAGTTGGATCAGGATATCTATTATTGAAAAAAACTAATACATAATTAATTAAAAGTTAACACTTGACTTACTTAAGCTAGTCTTCTAGAGTGTTATATGTATGTGCTTGTCATAGTGTTGTAAAGTGTTGTGGATCTTTATTAAAGTGTTTAGCTATCTGTTGGTTGTTGTGAACTTACACTTCATCACTATCATAACCCTAGACATTAAACATAGTCATCACTAAATTCAAGAATAAGTCTGACTGAGGTCTAAATGTGGTAGCAAGCAAGGTTATCTGTAACACACCAAACTTATTAGATACAGATACCTTCACAGCTGATCTCAGTCAGTACACTAAGTCCCCTATAACTATATTATATAATCACAACTTACCACATGGAGCTTGAATAAAACACGTCTTACCATGAAGACAAGAAGTAACGAAAGGCCAAGAATATTAGCCGTTAGCATAAATTAGTGCAAAACGCGTTACGTCAGACAAACTACTGTGGATTTAACACATGATAAATCTATACTCTTTGGCTCAATATCTAAGGATACGACCACAGCATACAATAGCTGACAATAAGTAACATAACACCTTTAACAGGTAAGTTCCCTTTTAATAAGCACTGCACACACGGAAAGCCATACACGGCTAGTAATACATAATAAATACGATGCAACAGAAATGCCAATATAACTTGCAATAACCAACAACTCAATCTATCAGTATCATATACACTGAAATGTCCTACCGAGTGAACAACACAATGACTTTCGCTCACCGGCTAAGTCCTGTACTATGATAAAGCCATACTTAAATACAAATGACTTATCAGCGATGGTCTAAGGAAAACCACTAGAAACTACACCACCACTCTAGAAGTATGCGAACTAATCCTGACCACATAAATAAATAACAAGCACTATCAATGAACAACTATGGCATCCAAGTCCCAGCAAAAATGCTGACAGGGAACATAAAGACGTCCTACCCGGACGCTAGCCAGAACTCCACTAACTTCTGCGCCAAAATTCGTGCCCACTTCCTTTCCAGGTCACATGACCAAAACGGGTTTTTTATTATCTCAATGTCGCAACTCACAGCGTAAGCAACTTAATATTTTGTCGAACATATATACTTTGACAATTAACAATTGGTGATGTATTAAATATACAGCGTTCAATATAAGTTAAAACCCGTGCAAAACATAAGTTACCACAGAGAGACATATTACCGCAAAATAAATGGTAATAGCCTATGTGTGGCCACAATACAAAATACATTAATATTCGTTCTTTAACAGGCGAGGGATACAATTTTTATAAGAACCGAGAGAACTCAGTGATTGTAATTACTTACACTGGGTTAACATATAACTAAATGTTAGCTTAACTTTGTTGAATAGATCTATATTAATTATTTTCATTATTTTAAAAGAGTGTTTGCTGAGCAACTTAGCTTTTAGGTGTGGATAATCTCTTGGAAGGGAACAACAACATAAAGCATTACTTGAAAGAAATTCATCAATAAATTAATACTTTCGACCTCACAGGTCTGGTTTGTAAATTGGTGGAGGTTTTTTATGTGGCGTTTCTCCGGAAAAAGAGGCCACCCTAAGGCATTTGTAACTTTTTTCATTTTATTATCATTGTATTTGTTCTTAACACTTCGAGCGATACATACCCTTTATCCGAGGAGGATTATAGGAGCAGCCTGAATATATATATATATATATATATATATATATATATAATATATATATATATATATATATATATATATATATATATATATATATATATATATATATATATATATATATATATATATATAGTTAAAGTCAGTTTGTTTTAAGCTTTCGATGTAAACTTTTTTCTGTGGTCTAAAGGAGCTTACAAGTTATTATACTTTTGGAGATAGGTTTGATTTAGTTGTTATCTCCCTTGACTTGACAGTTAGTCATTTAAGATTTCCTGTTCGTGGATTTTTCTTGAACAGTTTTCGAGAACGTTGGCTCGTGTGAGCTAAACTCACGTCACGCGATTGTTCGCGCATGCGTGAATGATCTGGCGGGAACTGATATGCGATATCTCGTGACAGTTTCGCTCTGGCGCTTGACCAGGGAGGTCAGCCATGTTTCTCTGACTGTGTAATCGGGGAACAAAGTCCTCTGTGTGATAAAAATAGTTGAGATTTTTCCCTTGTTATAATTCTGACATATTTCTGAGAGCCAAGGATGGCGTACGTTTTTGGGGGTTTATTTCTTGGATGACAGTGAAGGTAAAAATACCCTTTAAACTATTTTTTTGTAGCCTAGAGCTTTGCTACCAGCCCAAGATGGTTAGCTGACATTGAGGTGACTTTCTCCTGGTGCGGAGAAGATTATTTATAACGAATTATATGACTGGATTGCCAGAGAAGACAAGAAGATTATTTATGGTACCACTTAGCCATGAACTCATTCGGCGAATTATATGACTGGATTGCCAGAGAAGACAAGAAGATTATTTATGGTACCACTTAGCCATGAACTCATTCGGCGAATTATATGACTGGATTGCCAGAGAAGACAAGGAGCTTATTTATAAAGAATTCTATGTCTTGATCGCCAGAGGAGACAAAGAGATTAGTTGTAATACTGCAAAGCCAGAGAACGCTATTATATACATATACGCCAGTCATACTAATTACGGATACTGATTTGTCATTATCTCCATGATGTGCTATGATCAATGCTGAGACAGTGTATTTTGTGATGTCAACATTCGTTAGTGTAACGTATTAAACTGTGATAAACGTCACTCGCAGTTCCTATAGTTTCGGACTATTTTTTTTTCGTACGCCCGCTAATACTCGAAGCGAAATCTCAGGTTATTATTAATGTCTAACCTGACATCGATTTTATGTGAGTATCCCTTTTCTTGTACAGAGACAGGTGTCCCTCGCCATTCAGGCAGATACTCGACGATTTCGGAGGTACCCATTAGAGTTGGGTTTTCTGACTATAATATGTGCCTTTTGGGTGTGTGTGATCATCATTAGCTTTCCCCAGAACTACACGCATTCGCACTCATTGATACCGACTCATACACAAACCTTTGGTCGGCCACCTTTGTACGCCCGACGTAGCTGAACGCCTATATCAGCGCACCTTCTTCTTGATCATATCACACCATCACTTCATCCATCATGCAACAGTGAGCCTGATGTTTACTAGAGGGTTACAGTGTTCCTGACACCACTACTTATTTTTGCAACAGTGGTCGCCAGCTCGATGGGGCTTTTTACAGTAATGTTTCCAAGTGCAACAGTAATGGTTATTCCTAGCTGAAAGTACCCGGCGTTGCCCGGAAGCCTCTCGACCGTACAACAGTAGAATCTGTTTCTTGTGAAGAAATCCAACAGTATTGACAGTGTTGACAGTGCGGAGTTTTGTGCACAGTCTGTTCAAATCAAGTGCAGTGTTGCCGATCCTGATTTTTGGCAAACAAGTTCAACATGTTGGAAATCTGAGTGATGGAACATGCCTGTACCTGGAGTCTTAGAGTTCCTGTATTGTTTCAACGTTAGATCCTCTTGTCGCTGAACTGTAGTTGCTATGAACTTTATTACTGCTGTTGTGGAGGCTGGGATTTTGTTCAGCTTAACAGATAAGTGGCTGTTTGTTGTTGTAAACTGTGCCTCTGTATTGTGTTAATTAAGCCTTCCTCTCAGCACACTCTATAGATATTCTTTGTTATATATGTCATATATGTTCTTTTTTTTTTCTTTTCGGGTTTGGTTGGAGGGACTTTCAGATCTGCTAATACCTCCTCGGACAGTCAGTAGATCTGGAAGCGTTCTTTAGGGACTGTTTGTCTGAGTTCGTGTTTATACCGAATTCAGTCAATCATATTTTTGTTTAGTTGTGCCGAGATGTCCTATGTTGTTTTTGTAATATTTTTCTCTGTTCTTTAGTTTTTGATTAATTTGTTTGTGAGTGTCTGCCTCCTCTTACTATCTTTCAGTTATATTCGTTAGACGCTGTTTTGTTTCTTGTATTGTAAACTTTTTCGCAGTTATCATTGCAAGTTTTGCAATATTTTTTGCTTTCTTTTGCTTTATTGTTTTGTTGATTTCTGCGAACGTGTTCATTTGTACTTATATCTTGTACTTTTTATTATTGTTGGTATTGTATATGTTGTTATACGCTGTCAATATTGTTATGCACAATAAGTATACAGTTAATTAATTATATTAATAAGGGAAGTAGTTATATACAAGTCCTTGGGCACAGACTTGTCACACACTGAGTTGGGATAAAGTGAGTTTCTGAAATAATAATCATTGCACAAGGTATTTACCTTATATAATCCAGTAGAATGTCTACTTTGGATTATTTTAATGCACAAGGGAAATCCCTTGGCAAGGCTGGGGAGAAATTAGAAGAATTTGCAATGGCTGAATATGCCAAGGCGCAGAAGGCTGAAGAAAAGAGACAGAAAATAGAAAGAGAAGCAGATGAGAGAAAATTCCAAATGGAGATGGAACAAAAGAAATTAGAAGCTGAAAATAAAAAATTGGAAGCTGAAGAAAGAAAACAGAAGCTAGAAGCTGAAGAGAGAAAGCAGAAAATGGAACACGAGGAAAGAATCTTAGCTTTGGAGTTGGAGAAAATAAAGTTGGTGAAAATGGGTAATTCTCAAAATGAGTCAAATAATCAAACAACTTCTAATAAGATAAATGTTAGTTCTTATAAGGTCAAATTACCTGCTTTCAACTCTACCTGTGACGATATATCGTTCTATTTAAATAGATTTGAACTTTCATGCGAATCTCATAAAGTAGATAAGTCGCAATATGTTGCACAACTGATGGATATACTTAAAGGTGAAGCATTGACTACAATAAGTATGGTAGAGGGTCCTGACAAGAATAATTATGATGTTGTCAGAGCAGCCTTATTAAAGAAATATCAACTTAATGAAGACGGGTATCGTCTTCTCTTTAAGGCTATGTTACCAGAGACTGGAGTAGAATTTTCAGATTTTATTTCAAAGATACGTCTTACGTTTTCACGTTGGGTTGAACTGTAAAAAACTGAACACACATATGAAGCTCTTACGGGTTTACTGCTTCGTGACAAAGTCATGTCATCAGTTAATGAGTGTTTTCTTGCCTGTTTACATGAGCGTAAGCCTACAAACTTGAAAGATATGGAACAATATTGTTGCCAATATGTCACTGCACACCCAGATGTCATATTCATTCATAACCCTCCACTCCCAAAAGGGCATAGGCCTTCAACAAACACATGCCAAGTCCTCCTGTCACGTGCCGTCATCTCAAGTTCTTTCCATGTTCTCCTCATCATTTTCACCTCTGTTTCCAACTCTCTTCTCCATGTACTTCTTAGTCTACCTCTGCCTCTCTTGCCCTGGGGGTTCCAGAACAAGGACTACCTTGTAATGCTATCAACAGGTTTCCTCAGTGTGTGTCCTATCCATCGCCATCGTCTTCTTCTCATCTCTTGTTCCACTGGCACTTGTCTAGTTCTTGTCATCAGTTCCACGTTGGTAACCTTGTCATACCATTTTAATCCCTCTATTCTACGCAAGCACCCATTTATGAAAGTCTGTAGCTTTTTGGTTGTTGTCTTTGTTGTTCTCCATGTCTCAGAGCCATACAATAGGACTGACTTCACATTTGAGTTGAAGATTCTTATTTTCGTGTTGGATCCGATGTCTCTTGATCTCCATATATTTCCCAATGCAATGAAAGCTCCTCTTGCCTTTTGTATTCTTATTTTGATATCGCTGTCGGTCCCTCCAACTTTGTCTATATTACTGCCAAGATACGTGTATGATTCTACATCTTGTATTGGTGTTTCTTCAAGTTCAACCCTATTATCATTTCCTGCATTTATTCGCATTATTTTTGTCTTTTCCCTGTGTATTTTCAGACCCAATTGCTGTGACCTCTCCTCGAGTGTTTTCAATTTGTCCTGCATCTGATTACGGTTATGGGACAGAAGAGCCAAGTCATCAGCAAAATCCAGATCATCCAACTGCTTAGTCAGAGTCCACTGGATTCCATTTCTGTTGTGTGTTGTCGATGTTCTCGTAACCCAGTCTATTGCTAGTAAGAAAAGAAATGGAGACAAGAGGCATCCCTGTCGCACTCCCGTTCTTATCCCAAACGGTTCTGTAAGCTGTCCTTCATGAAGAACTCTGCATGTCATGTCTTCATATGTTTTCTTTATTAAATTAATGATCTTCAGGGGAACTCCATAATGCCTCATCAATTTCCAAAGTGATTCTCTGTTTACACTGTCAAATGCCTTTTCGTAGTCCACAAATCCGATGTATAGTGGTGAATTCCATTCCAGACTTTGTTCAACTATTATTCTCAAAGTGGCTATCTGGTCTGTACATGATCTGTTTCATCGAAAACCTGCTTGTTCATCTCTCAGTTTCTTGTCTATGGACTCTTTTAATCTCTCAAGGATAATCCTGTTTAATACTTTTCCTGGCACTGATAGTAACATTATTCCTCTATAATTTGTGCACTCTTGTAAATTTCCCTTCTTAGGCAACTTAACCAGATATCCTTCCTTCCATTCTGCTGGTAGCTCTTCCTTTTCCCAGACTTTACCAACTAATTTATATAACATCTCTGTAGCCGTGTCAATATCTGCTTTGATGGCCTCTGCTGGAATGCCATCAGGTCCAGACGCTTTTCCATCTCTTAGAAGCTTTATGGCTTTCTTTATTTCTTCCTTCGTTAGTCTTTCACCGTTAATTTGTAGCTCTTCTTCTGCTGGCTGGATGTCCGGCGGGTTTTGTGGAGCTGGTCTATTGAGGAGGTCCTCAAAATATTCTGTCCACCTCTTCATTTGCTCTTGTATATTGCTGAGCAGTTTCCCATTCTTGTCTTTTATGAGGCAACTTGTTTGCTTGTATTTCCCTGTAAACTTCTTTGTGCTGCTATACAGTTCTCTCATATTTCCTTTGGCTGCAGCATCTTCTGCCTCTCTTGCCAACTCCTCAATATACTTCCTCTTGTCTCTTTTGATATTTCTTTTTACTTCTTTGTTTGCTTCTGTGTACACTTCTTGAGCCTTGGCTTTGGAACTTCTGGTTTTGCTTGTGTTTAACTCTGCTTTCTTGTTTTTTCTGTCTTTTATCTTATTGATGGTTTCTGTTGTTATTCATGCTTTTTGTTATCTTTCCCTTTTCTCCAGTATTTCTTCACATGTCTCCTTCCATACTGTTTTGACCCGCTGCCAATAGTCTTCTGTATTCTCTACATCTTCCAGCTGTTGTAGCACTTGGAATTTGTTGGATACTGTGACCGCAAATTTGTCTCTTGTTTCTTGATTTCTTAGCTGTCCTACATTAAACTGTTGTCTATAATTTTGCATTGTTGCATATCTCTTGAGTTTCATTTTTACTTTGGCTATCAGAAGATGGTGATCTGATGCCACATCTGCTCCTCTATATACCTTTACATCCTGCAATGATGATCTAAACTTCTTCTTTATGCATATATGATCGATCTGATTTTCTGTTCTATGATATGGTGATATCCATGTTGCCTTGTGTATTCTCTTATGTGGAAACATGCTTCCTCCTATAGCCAGTTGATTTGAAGCACAGAAGTTTGCGAATAGTTCTCCATTTTCATTCATTACTCCTAGCCCATGTTTTCCCATGACTTCTTCAAATCCGGTGTTGACTGTACCTATCTTTGCATTCATGTCACCCATCAAAATTGTGATGTCTCTTCTTTTTACTTTATCCATAATTTCCTGTAGTTTAGTATAAAATGCTTCTTTCACAGACTCTTCTTTGTCATTAGTTGGTGCATAATATTGGATGACATTTACATGAATTTTCTTTTTAGCTGTTTTGAAAGAAGCTGTTATTATTCTGGGTCCAACAGCTTCCCATTCAGTGAGTGCTTTCTGTGCTTCTTTAGATAACATAAGAGCTACCCCTTCACTGTGGTGGGAACTTTCGTCTTCATGTCCTGAGGACAGCACCAATTCACCTGTGATGAGTTTCTTCCTGTCTACCCCCTTCCCCTTTGTTTCACACATTCCCAGAACCTCGATTTTGTATTCCCTCATTTCTGCTGCTACTTGCGCCACTTTCCCTTGTTCGTTTAATGTCCGAACATTCCAGGTGCCAAATCTGGAAGTTCTCCTAGAAGAAAGAAGGTTAGTCAGCAACACAGACTCCTTTCGGCTTTCTCTATGTTGCATCATACGCCTCCCCGCGAGAGGACCTTCCCCTGTCTTGGATGGCTGTGTTTTATTTCCTTTATTTGACTTGTCCATATTTGTTGAAGTTTTTTGATGTTTAAATTTTTTACAGGATGGGGTAACCTGCCCCATGCCCAACCCTCCTTAGTCGCCTTCTACGACATGCCTGGCAGGGGACAGTGTTACTATTCTTTGCTCCCCTTTCGGGCCCCGGTAACACACGGATGACACCCAGATGTAACTGTTAGTTTATTCTAAAGTCAAAGAAGGTTTACCTGTGGCTTCAGCAGCACCATATGGTCCTAAGTTTCGTCGTAAATTTCAAGGTGCTCAGCGCAATTTTGATAGGAGGAGTAAACATAATTTTGTACAGAACCAAGGAGGTCCTTCTAGTAATGATTCTTCTTCAAGGAACTGGCGGCAATTTAGAAGTCCTCAAAATTTCAGTTCCAACAATTATGGAAATTTGTGTAGGGGTAGCTCCAATAGAAACTATCAAGCCTATAATAATTTTTCACGGAGACAACAAAACCCATTTAAAAGATATTCTGATCAAAGAGGAAATGGCAATCGCAAATATGAAAACTGGGGTTCAAATCAGAACAATAGTTTCAGTAGAGCAAATAACAATGATTTCAAAGAAATAATAGTCTCGGTAGATCGCAACACAACAATAATAGATCATGTCACAACGCTAACTCTGCTCAACAAGAGTCTCAAGGAGTTGGTAATCAAGTGAACAATAATAATTGTACCACTAGTGCTATCGCTTGCTCTGCTTTCGATTTTGGGAGAGCATCTCTGTGCCCGGAGTGCACAACTTTGTTCGAACCTACTACTATATCTACCTTGAGATGCGGTCATCCTCTACCCGCTCTTCCGGCAGCAGCTGCGCATGACGGAAGAGGGTCTCTTATCCTACATAAAGGTTTCGTGAATAATGATCCAGTCTCAGTTCTTTTTGATTCTGGATGCACAACTATTGGGGTTAAACAATCTCTCATAAATCCTTCTTGTGATACTGGAAAGGTGGTGAAATATGTCACATTTGGGGGAACTCTTGAAAAGTATCCGACTGCTATCATCCATATAGCTATTCCCTTTTTTACGGGACAGGTCCACGCATGTTTCCTTCCGAATCCCATTGCGGATCTTATCGTCGGACGTATACACGGAATCAAATAATGTACCCTGCAGCAAATTGCTGTTTGGTAAGAACAAAACACTCACGCTGCTTATGCAGTTACTACAAGAGCACAAGCTCAAAATATTTCTCAGACGCCATCTAACGAAATAATGAAGTACTTAATCCGAATGTCCACTCCGTGATCTCACGTGAGTCCTTTGTCAAGTTGCAAAGAAATGATACTTCATTGCAAAAATTCTTTCTCCTAGTCAAAGATGAGGATACAAATTATGACATAAATCTTAGATCTTGGTTCGCAATAAAGAATGGAGTACTAGTACGTATGGTACGAGATTCTGCTTCGTCCATACATTCGCAAATTCTGGTACCTATTGAGATGAGAGTTCATATTCTGCAACATGCCCACGACTCTCAGTGTGCTGGTCATATTGGATTTTCCCGTACTAAATCGAGGGTTCTTGCTTCCTTCTTTTGGCCAGGCGTAAATAAAGATATACGAATTTATTGTCGCTCCTGCAAGATATGTCAGGAAGTTAAGTCGCGAGGTCCACGCCATGCTGCACCTATTCAGGCTGCGGAAATTCCTATTCGCCCTTTTCAGAAAATGGCAATAGATATTATTGGTCCTTATAAAATTAAATCTGCCAGAAGACACCAGCTTATCCTTACATGCATTGACATGTGTACACGTTGGCCAGAGGCTATACCTCTCAAGAGCATTTCTACTGCTGATATTGCAGATGCCTTTGGCTAATATTCTCACGTTTAGGATTTCCCAAAGAAATCTTATCAGATCATGGGACACAATTAGTATCAGACACTATGACCCAGGTCATGTCTAGACTCCGTATTGAAAGGTCTTTAAGCAGTATCTATCATCCTATGTCAAACGGATTAGTTGAGCGTCTGAATAGAACGCTCAAGAATTTACTTGGGAAGATAACTGTGGACCATCCTCAGGATTGGGACAGGGTTTTACCTGCTGCCCTTTTTGCGTATAGAGAGGTCCCTAATGAGCACACGGGGTTTTCTCCGTTCGAGCTCGTCTTTGGTGCGCAACCGCGCGGTCCCATGTCGTTGCTCCATGACCTTATAACTGCTGAGAACATCAGCGATGACACACAATCCTCCTACGAATATGTCATTGCTCTAAGGCAGAAGATTATTGAAGCATGTAGGTTAGCTACCTCTTCATCTGAATTTGCTAAGGAGAAGCCGAGGAAATTCGCAAATAAAAATAGACGTTTACGACAACTTTGTCCCGGTGACAAGGCATTTGTATTACTCCCTTGTAAGGAAAACAGACTTCTTATTTCATGGAAGGGTCCTTATGCTGTCATCTCTAGAATTTCTGATGTCGACTATGTCGTCGATGTGGACGGAAAGCATAAAACCTTCCATATTAATATGTTGACAGAATTTCATGATAGACCAGATTACCTACAACCGCATTCTATGGAATCATGGGGAAATGTATCTATCTCTTCAGAGTTATCTGCTGAACAACAGAGACAAGTTTCCTCTATGTTACAAACTTTTAAGGACGTGCTTACGGATATTCCTGGACAAACATCTATTATTTCACATGACATAATACTCACCAATTACATCAGAGTCCCATCAGAGTCCGTCCTTATCCTATCCCATTGCACTTTCAAGCACAAGTCGAGAAAGAATAGGATGAAATGATTCAATTAAAAATAATTGAACCATCTACTTCGGCAAACTCTTCGTCTATGGTTATTGTCAGAAAAAAAGACAATAACATACGTCTTTGCGTTGACTATCGCAAACTAAACCAGGTGACGAAATTTGATGATGAACCTATGCCTTTATTGGAAGAGCTAATTACTAAACTTTCAAATTCTCGATACTTTACCAAACTCGACTTCCTCTTACCGAACGCGCCAAACCTCTTACTGCTTTCTCAACACCTAGGGGTTTGTTCCAATGGAATTTCATGTCTTTCGGCCTTATGAATGCCCTAGCTACTTGTGTACGCATGATGCGACGTATCCTTTTACATCGTTCAGATGTTATTGCGTACTTGGACGATATGTGTCTTTTTAGTGATTCTTGGGAAGATCACTTTTTGGGTCTATATGAACTTTTGTCTACTCTACGCTTTCATAATCTGACAGCCAAACCATCCACAGCCTATATTGGATTTAGTGAGATTTCGTTTTTGGGTCACCGTGTTGGTCATGGTCTCTTACGGATGGAGGACCATAACACTTCTAAAATTTTGAACATCACTACTCCTAAGACGAAAAAGCAAGTCCGTAGTCTCTTAGGTTTAATACAATTCTATGGAAGATTTGTTCCAAACCTATCGTCTATCACTGCACCTCTCTCAACTCTATTGAAGAAGGGGTCACCTAATATGGTACGCTGGTCCCCAGAATGCCAATCTTCATTAGATAACATTAAGACACTATTTTCATCGTATCCTATCTTAAGACTACCCACTGCAAGTAAGACTTTTGTTCGTCGCAGCGACGCCTCATCCACAGGGATTGGGGCCGCATTGATGCAGGAGTATGATGAAACTCTGCATCCGGTAATGTATGTCTCTAGAAAGCTGAATGCAGCAGAACGGAATTACTCGGTACTAGACCGAGAATTATTGGCTATGGTCTGGGCGATACTTAAACTTCAGAGATTCCTTCTTGGCGCCCATTTCATTGTAGAAACCGACCAAAAAGCCCTCACTGCTATACAGAGTAAGGACTTGAAGAGTTCAAGATCAACTCGATACGCTATTGCTCTTCAACCTTTTCACTTTTCTGTACGAGCTATTCGTGGTGCGGATAATGTTATGGCAGACATACTGTCTCGATGCCCACAGAATTCTACTTGACTCTCATGCCTGTATTTTCTTATACATAGCGGGGTTTTTTATACACCCATGACACTGTTATACATTAACAGTCTGTTATTTTACTGTACATTTGTATACGATATTATGATAAAAGAGAGTATATTATGATGTGGAATAATATGTTAGTGTTACGATACTATTATAGGTTACTATATTGTAAGTATAATATGGTAATGACACCTCTATTTTTCTAATTTATCATTGCGAGATATTGTCGTAGATTTGCGATAGGTGATTAAGACTTAATTTAGTCCCTTCTGAATAGACAAAGAAATAAGTGATAGCTCAGTAAGGTGATAAAATAGAAAATAGATTTCACGAGTGAGGTGGAGGAAATATAGTAGATTCTGTCTCTGACACTCGAGAAGCTTCTCTCAGTCAGCCTATCATCTACAACAGAGTTTGATTAGTAAGACAAATCTAATATAATAGATATATTAAGATATATATATTCCTCACATACCCACACACATAAGTGACGACACTAGACGCACAAACGTGAAACTATGACAAATGGAAAAAATATAGATATTTGGGAACGAACTGACCAACACACTGATTAAGTTAAATTGAATTTTTAATTATCTTAATAAAATTCCATCACAACACATAAAATCACATCAAACATATACAAATAGTCATAAAGTCAATGAATTGCTACAAGAATGATAGACCCATTGGTATGATCTTTTCCCCCGATGTATAGCCCACAGTCCTGTTAGAAGAAAAGTGATAGCCACAAAGAGTCACGGATACATATGATTTAGTCTAAGATTTCCCTTTAAAGGTATGAACAGACTTGGATACTCTGATCTATCCTAAGGAAAAATATTGTTAGCAACAAAAACCAACTTGCATAAAGAAATTTAAGACAGCAAAATGGGTGCCAAAATACAACAATAAAGGAATCGCTCAGTCCTGCATTCACTCTATTCAGTCAGCCGTGATCACATGCTTTCACTCGTACTTACAGCGTTGGTACCAACTTCTGGAAAACACAATTTTTAGGATATGCACATACAGACTCTCCAATGGTAGCCTTGGCCAAGAGAACCCCAGTTCCAAAACGACGGGTTGAATTCACTGCTTAAGGGAAACGTTTTCTTGGTTTTTTTTATTTTGGATGTCTGTTTAAGTCACATTAAAATTGTCCAGGCACGAACGTTAACAGCGAGCACAGTGTCAATAGCTTAAGTTTCTAGAAATGAGGAATGTCAGGTCGGTGCCTTATCTCAGTATAGGACTTTATTTGGTCACACCACCACTGGTCAAAACTACGTCGGAATGTTACTGATAGTGATATTTACTTGCCGCAAGGGCTGAAAATGTACTTGAGAGTTTGTGAAGAAAATATGATCTGGCTCAAAGGCACAGTATAAGCATTTAGTCCTAAAAAAACCATTAGTGAGAGTTGTACTCTGTCTATTTATGGAGACACACGCACTGTCAGACAGGTGTTAACTAGTAAACCCACGTGGTTAAAGGTCAAATGTTTCTTCTCTCAATTGTACTCAAACGCTGGCAAAGTTGGGTTACCCCAGTTTCACTGAACTTAAAAAAACATATAAAATACTTATACATACGATGTACTCGGTTATAACTTACATTATAAACTGCAAGCGGACAGCTTGGCTTATCGTTTAAAACTCCCGTGAAATAAAGTATAATTCATAAAATCAATCATCATGAATTAGAAATACATACGTATTTCGTCAATACTCAGTGATGAATCAGTGCAGTTATAAGTTAGTTTTAAAATATTCTCGACTGAGTATTTAGGAGAACTTCGCCTATGCCGTTCCCAAGCCCGGATGAAAAAGGAGGAGGGCGGCCTGCATGGAGGCCGTAAGGAGGCAGCCCCTCCACCATGCAAAGGCACAACAGGCCAATCACCTGTTTGCTTAAATCACGATTACGAGCAATACAAGAGAGAAAACTGGACTGATTCTAAAGGCGACGAACTGGAACGGACTACGGACTACGACTTATGGAACTTGGAACACAAGAAGTATAAATGGGAAGGAAGAGGAGCTGGTGGAAGAGATGAGGAAAGCAAAACTAGAAATCCTGGCTATAACGGAAACAAAGAAAAAAGGACAAGGAGTCATGGATCTCGATGGCAACACGCTGCTCTACAGTGGTGTACCCATATCTGAAAAGTAAAGGGGGCGTGGGTTGCATTGTGGCCCAAAATCAAAAAGATAGTATCAAGGGATGTAACTTTGTCTCGGAACGCATTATGGTTGTAACACTAAAAGAAGGAGAAATCATAGTCAACCTGGTCATAGTGTATGGGCCAAATGAGGATGAGAGAGCAGAGGTAAAGGAGGAATTCTTCGAGCTGCTTCAAAGGACAGTGGATGACTGCCTAGATGAAGTTATCATGCTCGGAGATTTTAATGCCAGAGTTGGAAATGACCATGCTAGATGGGGTGGAGTTATCGGAAGATATGGAGAAGATACTCTCAATGACAATGGAAAGCGACTCCTTAGATTCTGCAGTGAGCAGAATCTGATCATTACAAACACAAAGTTCCCCCATAAGCGCATACATGCATACAGTAGATGTGAACCAACAAAGAATGAGAAGTCAGTGATCGACTATGCCATTGTTCGGAGAAGCTCATTCAAATATGTCCGAGATGCAAGAGTCTGGAGGGGGCCAGAGATTGGAAGTGATCACTACCTGCTAACAATCAAACGAACAACTGAAAGAGTTGCTCAGCCTAGGAACTGCCCAACATCACGCAAGAAACCAAGTAAACGAGCAGGAGAAATGAGCATTAGGACCTACAAGCTGAGAGAGCCAGAAATTAAGACCAGATATCAGGGGCTTATTGCTGCAGCGGTGAGCAACACAGAAGAACGACCTGATGACTTGGAAACCCTCTGGATTAAATTCAAGAATATCATAAAGACAGCTGCTGCAGAAGCATGCAGTGAAGCCCGACTTGGGAACCAGAGAAAGAGGACACCTTGGTGGACAGAGGAAGTGAAGGAGAAAATAAGAGAGAAGAAAATGGCATGGAAACAATACTTAGGAGCTAAAAACACAACAGGACAAATGGAAAAATATAGAGAATATGTGACACTCAGAACAGAAGCAAAGAACAAAGTGCTAGCAGCAAAACAGAAGTCCTGGGAAGATTTGGAGAAAAGCTAGAAAAAGATGCACAAGAAAACCAGAAATTGTTCTATAAGATCCTAAAGAACATGAGGAAGGAAAAACAATGCCCTCTCAAATTTATAAAGGACAAGCAAGGCAAATTGCTTACTGCCCCGAAGGAAGTAATGGAAAGATGGAAAGAATATTTCTCAGAACTCCTTGATGGTGAGCAAGGTCAAGCATCAGAAACGATAACCACTAGCACAGAAGATGAAACAAATGATGATGAAGATGACATAAAGATGGAAGAACTGAAGGCAGCACTGGAGAAAATCAAGATGGGCAAAGCAGCAGGGCATGATGGTATAACACCAGAAATGGTTAAGTACATGGGAGCATCAGGCGACCTATTACTCTTAAGGGTCCTACAGGCAGCATGGTGCAACAAGACCATACCAAAAGATTGGGTGATTGAGATCATTACACCAATTTTCAAAAAGGGTGACAATCGACAGTGTGGAAACCATAGAGACATATCCCTTCTCAGTGTCCCTGGTAAAATCTACTCTAGAATCATAGAGCAGAGACTCCGACGCCTAGCTGAGCCACAATTGGATGAGGTCCAGTGCGGATTCCGAGCAAACCGAAGTACTCAAGACCTAATCTTCACACTCAGACAGCTGAGTGAAAAGGCCCTTGAGTCTAAGAGTGAGATCCATCTTTGTTTCATAGATCTGGAAAAGGCGTTTGACAGGGTCCCCTGGAGCAAACTTTGGGACTGTTTGGCAAGGAAGAATATTCCAGCACCTCTGATTCATGCTATACAGAGCTTCTACAAGTCTTGCAGAAATTATGTGAGGACAGCAAACCATAAGTCAGAAGAGTTCAGGACCACCACTGGTGTAAGACAAGGTGATATCCTATCACCTTACCTCTTCATACTCCTTATGGACGATGTCATCAAGGCATGTAAGGAGAGAACAAGAAAGTATTCAGTGGGGTACTGGAAGATGAGACAGGTCTATATTTCGGAGCTGGCATTTGCTGATGATGTTGCCCTGATTGCTAAATCAGAGACACATCTCCAATCCAACCTGCAAATCTGGAAGGAAGAGCTGGAGAAGAGAGGGATGGTCATAAGCAGCTCTAAAACAAAATCCATGGTGATATCACGAGAAGAAAGAAGACATCAGATTAAGCTGGGAAAACAGGTCCTGGAGAAGGTCGACCACTTTAAATACCTCGGAGCTATTATAGACCGAAAGGGAGGCATCAAAGAAGAGTTGGCCACTCGACAAGAAGCAGCTGGGAGACTTTTTCAGGCCATAAATCGAGGATTCCTCAACAAGAGAGAGGTTGGTAAGAAAACGAAGATGGCTGTATACCGCTCCACCTATGTCCCAGTCTTGACATATGGATGCGAGTCATGGGCAATGACTACAACCCATAAAAGCCAGATCCAAACCTCAGAAATGAGGTATCTTAGGAAAGTGGTTGAAGTAACAAGAAGAGACATGGTACGCAACCAGACGATACGTCAAGGCCTTAAATCCTACCCCCTGCAGACCCAAGTAGAACAGTCCCAATTAAGATGGTTTGGCCATGTCTGCAGAATGGGAGAAGATCGAATACCACGACAAGCATGGGAAACAAAGTGCCAAGGATCCAGACCCCGAGGACGACCCAAAGTCCGCTGGGAGGACAACATTAGACAATCTTTGAAGGACCGAGGACTAGAATGGAGCCAGGCCAGGAGGAAGACAGTCGATAGGATAGTCTGGCGCTCTCTCTTCCAAACCTCTACACCTCACGGTAGAAGGGGAACGACTACGTAAGTAAGTAAGTAAGTAAGTATTTAGCAGTTAAATTAGATTTATTTATAGCTGCCTGAGTTTAGCTAGAAATTATCATTTATTCTGCTTTCCACTGAAACACGTCACTAGAGAATGTAACAGATTTATAAATTAATTTCTTCTGCACAAAAGAAACTAGTGAAATATAATAGACGATTTAACACTTAAATCACTCACAAAATACTAGATATATTATATTACCTCCAACCAGAACTACGAGTATCACAACGAAATTAAGAGTTTCACTTATAAATATAAGTATCTAGAACGAAGCGACCACGTCTACTGCAACTTGGAGATAGAATGACCAGTCTAAAACTCTCTCGGGTAGATATATCTTAAACGGACAAAGGATGCGCGCTATTTTCAAAACCCCTGTCTCCCCCTCTCCTCTCTCTCTCTCTCTCTCTCTCTCTCTCTCTCTCTCTCTCTCTCTCTCTCTCTCTCTCTTAACACTCCCCATTAAGGGGAGGAGCTGCAGGCATTTTTCGGTCGAAATCAAAAAAATTAAGAATTTGGGATTAGTCCATTTTCTGATACTTTAGTATCTCCTGAATCTAAATATAACAGAATTAAATGTCAAAATGCACTCTACCAATATGTATTTTGACTTTGAAAAAGGTATGGTACAGAGAGATTTTCTCAAACTCGAGAAAATATGTCTAATTGGACCTTGTTTCTTCCATAGCAACCAAGCCTGCACCCCTACGTATTATACATCATTGGATTCGCCTAGATCTGGGCAATCCTATGATGTAGTTCATTTGTTTCGGTAACAAAATAATACCTGCCAGATCGAGAATTTCTAGGTCGCGTTTTTTATCCATTACTTCCATATATGGAAATCGTCGGACATTCGCTGACATCGGCTTTTTCCGCTCACTATTCTAAACTATTCGTTGGCTGCGTGAATCCACGTGACTTGTAACCGTCGTGTTGACAATATGGCGTCGGATTGATAAATTCTGTATACATATTTAGTTAGACTCATTTTTCGGAACTTTTTGTGTGAAAATGCCTCGAAAAAAGAATAGCTTTCGTCATCTAAACCTGGAAACGGCCAGGAAGAAAAGATGGAACCAAGATAGTGCAGGTAAAAGTCGCTAATTTTGTTATGGTAATGGTACAAAATGAATCACTGTAGAAAAGCCAGACAGATCACATGTGGCGGGACCACGCACAACAACATTTAGGCTACACAAATTTAGTTTTGATTTACTCTGTTAGGACTGATTGGAGGGGGAAGAAGGTACTTTTTTTTTTTTTTTTTCTTACGCCCGCTAATACTCGAGGCGAAATATCAGGTTATTATTTTTTAATGTCTAACCTGACATTGATTTTTACGTGAGTATCCTATTTTCTTGTACAGAGATAAGTGTCCCTCGCCATTCAGGCAGATACTCGCCGTTTTCGGAGGTACCCATTAGAGCTGGGTCGGCTCAGGAGCCGCCAGTCCCTGGTTGACGACACTCCTTCAAATGTCCTCGCCAGGTCTCGAGTTTATCCAGTCCAAATCCCGGTCGACGAAAAATCCTCAAATGCCGTCGCCCGGGTTTGATCCTGAATCACCCGGTCGCCAGAGCGGTGTTGTAACCACTACGCTAGCGCGGCTCCGAAGAAGGTACTATATTTGGATATTGGAAATCTGACTTAATTTTCTTGAATTAATACACAATATGTCCTAATTATAACCCATAAAGGGTTCAACGATATACTTTTAACAAAAATTTCACATGTGAATGAGCTATTATTTTTTTAAATTTATGTATTTGCAAGCTTTTAGTAAACGCGTTGGCAGTAAACAGTGATCACATTTTTCTGGTTTGACAAAATGACATGATTCCACATTAAACGATAAATTATCATGGTATTTATAAGCATGTGACATGTTTCTTGAGCTGTGATTATTTCTTATGTACTTTTTTCAGAACTAAATGGTCCCCCTAATGAGCCTAGTCTGCCTGAGGTTATACTGTCAGCTTCAGCTGTAAATGAAGGAGCCAGCACAAGCTCCTCCACAACTTCTACCTCTTCACCCTACAGCACACCACGGTTCTATAAAAAGCTGGAACTAAGTGCCTCATCGGTGCAAGAAGCTTCACCGCCTAACAATACGGTCTCCAGAACTATAGTTGATATGGCTGAGATATGCAACCTTGTTAGTCAGCTTGCATGTCCAGAATGCTATGGGAAACTGTCTGCAGAAATTAATAATCAGATCAAGGGAGGTCTGGTTCAACACATCAAAGTGAATTGTTGTGTTTGCAACAAAACCTTTGCATCAACGTACACATCATCGGTTGATGAACATAATTCATTCAGTGTTAACAAAGTTGCAGTTCTATCATCATTGTTATCAGGAATGGGACCCTATAAATTTAACTACTTTGCACAGAACATGGATATGCCTGCCCTGCATCAAAAAACTTTCAACACATTTGCAAAAATTTTTTATTTGCAAACACCAGAACTCGCAAAATTAATATTTGATCATGCTGCTAAGCTAGCACCCAGTGTAAACTGTGCTCAGAGCAATCAACCATATCATGAATATATTATGGATATTGGAATCAGTTTTGATGGCAGCTGGCTCACAAGGGGCCACAGTTCAAAAATTGGTATTGGTTGTAATGTGGAGATCTTGACAGGTCTTGTTATAGATGCCCATGTGCTTTCAAAATACTGTCAGACATGTGCTACAACTGGTTCTTGGTCCAGAAGGAAGCCCCGGAAAACTTCAGCAAATGGAAAGAGGAGCATGTGAAGCAAGGATGTGATATAAATTTTGAAGGTATTTACTTCTGAATCTTATTTTTGGTTTCTTCTTCTCCTTGTCTAAAAATGTAAACTGATCTAATTTTAATTTCTCCATAAGTATCAGTTTTAGTAACATAATTTATTACTTACATGTGTTTGCTTTGCTTCCATTGTACTACAGTTGCTTCTACATTGTAAAGGAAAGTGTTCAATGTTTGCTAACATCATTATTTTAAGTGTTACTAATTCATACCTTTTCTTCTTTCTAGTGTGACGGTGCGAAGACGATGTGTGAAGGAGAATAAGGATTTGTGTGTGATGGTGTCGTCACTCTCTCTGGCCTACTTTCACACACGTTCCGCAGTCACAGAAAAACTCTTGATGACAGGGGTCCCACTTTTATTAATGAAACCCTATCAGGTAGCACAAGAATCATACAGAAACAATGTTGTCCGCAAGTTTACTTTGAAGACAATTCCTAAGCAACACCATATAACCAAGCTATTTAGGTAACACCATCTAATAACCCAGCACAGACTGCTGGACTCTCTGAAATAAAATGAAACAAAATAAACTAGCATCGTACTAATGGACAAACATCATCTACTTAATAATACATACATATGTGTGAAATTATGTAAGTACATGCACTTAAATGACCATGTGTGTGTGCGCGTGTGTGTGTGTGTGTGTGTGGGTGTGTGTGTGTGTGTGTTCATGCAAGTCTGTATGTATGTGTAATCAACAATAAACATATCTCAATCAACAACAATGCCTTCATACGCATATTAGATACTAACTCCATCATCACGCCAGATAAAACTTAAATGAAGCACTTCTATCTATGATGAAATATTCCACACAGCGCACTGGTCTAAATGACATCAATTTATCAGTACCTTAGAGGTCTAGCTGCTCTAAAGAAAAAGGAGATATATACTCTATTCTTACAGCTCTGTACTAAATGTAATAGGCATAGGCTACTCACGGAGCTAGAGAGTACGCTAATCTTTCTCTCACAATAATCATTGATGTAACATTAACCACACTTATGGCTCACAAGAATGCAATATAACCATTATTTAACACTACACAACTAATAATAATAATGGTAATAAATACACGCTTGTATACAGCGCAATGCGACACTAGAATTCCTCTTATAAATTCACTTAGTACTTTACACATTTCTTCTTCTTCCTTCTTCCTCGTTCGCCTTCAGACTTCCACATTTATGACTCTAATAAAGGCAGCAGTCAACTCAAGGTTCCCGACATCTCCAAACAGTTTTTCGTTGACAGAAGTGGGTTGTTGCCATATGCTACCCCGTTCATTACTGTAGGTTGGGCAGTACTGCAGCAGGTGTTCGACTGTCATCGGGCTGGTACCGCAGGTGCAGAGATCTGTTGCACCAACTTTGTATTTGTGGTACAGATGGTATCTCAATCTGTTGTGCCCAGTGCGCAGTCGAAAAATGATGACCTGTTCTTTTCTGGATAGTTGATGATATGCGTCATTTTTCAAATGTCCCGGGTGCTCTCTTTCCCATTTGGACTTGAATGTAGCCTTTATAGTGGTCTTTGCCGTTGCGTAAGTTGTCTCTATATCATTTTGCTGTAAGGCACCTCCTTCTTTAGCAAGTCTATCTGCCTCTTCATTTCCTGGTATGTTGCAATGGGCTGGTATCCACTGGATAGTGCACTTCTTGAAGCATTCGGCCAGTCTTTCAAGGGAGATTATCAGATCTTTCAATCCTTTAGTTTGGTGGCTCTTCAGCGCTGATATTATTGAGAGGGCATCTGAAAAGATTACTATCTGTTTTTCTGCCTGTGCTTTGCATTCAATAAGAGTTTCAGCTGCCTGTTTCAGGGCTTCTGCTTCAGCACAGAAGTTGTTGCAGTATTTTCCAGTGGCAATTGCCATAGAGTGAATTCTATTCTTTAATTTTATGAGGATGCCGGCACCCCCATTTTCAACTGCATTTGTTGCCGAACCATCAGTATATGCATGTGTCCAAAGCTTCGCTGGAAATCTTTGGTCAATATACTTGGTTGCTATACACTTTCTTTGTGTTTCTGTCTGTGTTCCCTTACCTTCAATGCCTGGAATATCAGATTTTAACTCAGGAAAGCATCTTATTTTCCACAGTGGGATAGTTGAGCTTGTTGGGATTTTCTTTGCAACTGAGCTAGCTAGTATGGTATTATTGTTAATTTTTTCTTTTGCTTGGGCGACAAAGTTAGTTCGCTTGAGCCTGCCTCTTCTTAGCCTATTCATTCTTTGGTACATGGGGTGTCCTTCGAGCCTCTTAAATTTTTCAGCTTGTTTTAAGACTCTGCTGTCACGTCTATCCTCCATTGACTGTAGCCCTGTGATGTTTTCCATATGGTTGATTTGTGTAGACTTTAGGGCCCCTGTTATAATACGTGCTGCTTGGTTTTGGAGTCTGTTTACTCTGTCAAAATTTGACTTTGCTGCCGTCGACCAAGCTGTGATGCCATATTCCATAGCAGGTCTGACTCTGCCTGTGTACAGCTTTTTGAGGATATTCTCATCAGCACCCCATGTGGTACCTGCTAACTTTTTCATGATGGCCATGCGAAGTTTTGCCCTTAGCTGTATTTTGTTAATCTGTGATTTCCATGTCATTCGGCGGTCTAGTGTGATTCCTAAGTATGTTGGTGTTTCATCTCCTCGTACTGCCTGTCCATTTAATTGCAGCTTTGCTTGCTGTGGTTTATTTGACAAGGTAAAAATAGTGTGTGTGTAGTTTTTTGTTCATTTATTTTGAGCAACCACTTTTTGGACCAACTTTCAAGCTAGCAGTGAATCCTGCATGCGCACTCTTGCTGTGGAGATGTATTGTTCTGAAGTCCACATGGCCAGGTCATCAGCGTAGAGGGAGTTGTGGACATTCTTGTGGATGTTTTCTGTTATATCATTTATATATATGAGGAAGAGTGTTGGGGAAAGGACCCCACCCTGTGGAACTCCATGTTCCATTGTAGTCTTTTTGCTTAACTGCCCGTGCACCTGCACTCTAGCTGTTCTGTTTGTTAGATAGTTGCTGATCCAGTTATACATTCTTCCACAGACTCCATATTTAAGCATTTTAACTCTTAGCCCATCTTTCCAAACTTTATCAAATGCTTTCTCCATATCTACCCAGACTGCTAAAGTGTGCTTTCTTTCTTGGAAAGCATCTTCGATTTCCTGTGCAATGTAGGTGACTTGGTCCTCTGTAGACCTATGTTGCCTGAAGCCTGCCTGTTGGTGCAGTAAAATTTGTTTTTCTTCGAGGTGCCAGCTTAATCTGGTATTGATCATTCTCTCCATAAGCTTTCCCGTGCAGCTTAGAAGGCTGATGGGTCTGTAGCTGTTGGGGTCCATTCGGTCTTTGTCCTTTTTGGGGATTGGAACTAGTATTGCTTCTTTCCAGGCTTGTGGTACTATTCCACGCTTCCAGCTATAGTTCATAATCTTGAGGAGTACTTTCTTGGCCTTAGGCCCTAGCTCTTTAAGCATGTCATTTGTTACCCTGTCTTTTCCAGGTGACTTTCTTTGCTTAAGGGATACGATGGCTGCCTCTAGCTCTCTCATGGTGAGGTTTGTTGTCATATGCTCTTCTGGAACAGTTGGTATATTTTGGTAAATTTCTTGCTCTTTGGAAATTTCCTGTTTTCTGTCCAGTGGAATATTTATCTGGCTC
Organism: Oreohelix idahoensis; assembly: GCA_024509875.1. NCBI lineage: Eukaryota > Metazoa > Mollusca > Gastropoda > Stylommatophora > Oreohelicidae > Oreohelix > Oreohelix idahoensis. The sequence continues at coordinate 609,855 of JAMPIV010015415.1, read as the reverse complement.
TCAAGTGAGAATTTTTGAGCAAAAACATTAGCTGCCTCTTTCTTTGTGAGTAATTTTTCATTTTGTTGGAGGGCTATTTCCTTATTTGTGCATTCCTCATTATTTAAGACTTTGGCGAGCCTCCATAATTTTTTCCCATCTTTATCGAGGTTAAGACTTTCTGTTGTTTTGATCCAACTATTTTGGCTGAACAGTTTAACATTTTCCTGTATTTTGCAGAGATAGCTTTGTAGGCGATGTTTGCCTCAACTGTTTTGACCTGTTCTGCTACATCTCTGGCCTCTGTTACCTGTTCTTCCAGTTCATTGAGTTCTTCTGTCCAGTACGGCTTATAATCTTTCCTCGCCCCTCTTGGTATTGATTCCAGGGCAGCTTTCAGAACTGCTTTGTTAAATCCGTCAACTATTTCTCCAATTCTTTTGTTTTGGGTGTTTATGGAACCACAGTATTCATCAGTCAGTGCTGAGAACTTGTTCCAGTTGGCCTTTTTGTAGTTCCAGCGGGGTAATGGTTTATGGAGGTGGAGTGTATGTTCCATATTGATCGTTAATTTGATCGGTTTGTGGTCACTGCCCGCCAATTGGTTGAGCACAAAGCGTTCGATCTTATGGTTGATGTCTCCTGTTGAGAAGGCAAGGTCGGGTGTCGAGGTCGATTGCCATCTTCTTGAGTAGAAGCTGGGTGTATCATCTGCTCTATTGATGAGTTGTAGATTTGAGTCAATCTCCCAGTCCTCTACCTCAATGCCACGGGTATCAGCCTTTGTGTAACCCCACCTTTCTGAATGGCTGTTGAAATCACCAACAACTAGGCAGTTGGTGCGCCTAATCTCCATTGTGGCTAATGAAAGATCTTTATCTGGGGGGGCATATAGGTTGTATACTCTAACGGTCTGATCATCTATCGTGATATCAGCTCCTATAATTTCCGCCTGACCGTTTGTAGCAACAGAAAGTTCTCTGCTAGGCAAGGAATTTCTGATTAACATGAGTACTCCTCCCTTGTGTCCCTCTCTATCAAGCCGGAGGGTTTCATATCCTCTTACAGAAAATCTGTGGTTTGTATTTAGGTGTGTTTCCTGTATGCAGGCTATATCAATTTGCTCATCATGTAGTTTTTTTGTGAGCGGTAGTTTCTTCCTTAGGACACCTTCTGCATTCCATTGGAGTATATTTAGTGTTCTTTCCTGGGTGTTTTGTCCAGTCTCATTTTCTCTAATATTCTGCGCCCTGGCTGTACGATGCAAAGATAAGTGACCACCAGTAGCCTTGGGTGGACCCCTTCGAGGCAGGGAGTCCGGCAATCTTCCCACCTGGCGGGACTCCTTGGGTCGAGCACTATCTCGTTGAGTCATATCTGTGTCTGTCATCTCATGGCGGTTTGCGTTGCACTATGTTGTGCGCCTTGCGGCCCAGTGCATCCGTCTTCAGCATGCATTTGTTCGGGACTGCTTCCCTAGCCTCCGGTTTTCCGTGACCTTCCTACAAGGCAGCAGTTGTTTTACATCAGAGTTGTCTCTCCTATGAGAGCTATCTTTCTGGACTAACGAGTCTTTCCTACCTGGGTTTGTGTGAAGTTGTCCTTCTCTTAGGTGGATTGTCAACCAAGACTACATGCTTTATACGAAGTGAAGACATTTGTTGATGACGCCATTATAGTAAAGCATGTGAAGAAAGTACACGTAATCTTTTTGTGAACAGAATTTTCTGACATGACAAGATGGCTGACAGTGTCGTTAGCTGAACATTCCAAAATCATGCCCTCATTCAGGTATATACGCAACATGCAGACATTGCATGTAGCACAAAACATGGGGGAAGTCTCCTCACATGAACCCAATGGCTCGTACCAAGTCAATCACTTACGAAAAACTGCAGTAAAGCGGGAAAAAACTCCAAAATCTCGAATTACAAACTGTGTCGGACATCTTGAACCGGAATTTTTACACATTTAACACACTGTTGAAAATAGCGATGAGATAGATATACGTGAAATTACACTTAAATACACATAAATCGCCAGTCAGCTTCTATCAAACTATAGATAGACAAACGCTACAAAGCATTAACTTTTAAACCTGAAAGTCTAATATTACTAAATCTAAAGTATTATAAAAATGTACTTATATGCAAGCATACCTCTATGTCGTTAGTTATCTTAGCACAGACGCAACTATGCAAAAGCCCAAACCTCAGTTGGTTATCGTACGAGGGCGCATTTTGCACAAGAACGATCTTGCTACTTCTCAGCTCTCTCACTGAAGCCTCTCACTGTTTCAGTTTAAATCTGCATCTCCAACCATGCACCACATGATAGCTACGTCAAAATGTCAGGGAAAACTCCACCCATCTCTCTAGGGAGCAAATCAGGAGTCCTATGCTCAGTTTGGATGACATGAGATCACATCTTAGTCAAGAGTATCTTCCTAGACGTCCACAATAGGTCCGCCCACTAATGATTACATTCCCACGATATCACTTGAATGGAGTCACACCTCACGGTTTTAGTGCTCAACAAGATGTGTTATCAGACCGCGCCAGGATGTCTAACAACCGATGTCTGTCTCCTGTTACATCTGCGTCTCACACGTTTGTCTACTTCACGGATGGCAAAGGTGTGTTTCGTTTAAATCGCCCATTCCCGTGTGAGAATGCCAACATGAGCACAAATATACACCGTAGACAAGATCGACAACTATTACTCAGTCAAAAATTACACCTTTCTGGCCACACGGTCACACTAGGAAGTTCAGGTGTGATGGAGGCTGAGGCAGCTAGTGTTTTATGGAGCCGGTTTGTGACACGACACAAATTTCGCTACACCACCATGTTAAGTGATGGTGATAGCAAAGCCTTCAATAGGGTCATGGAAATTAAACCATATGGCCCTAATGTTGAAATCATCAAAGAAGAGTGTATCAATCATGTAGGAAAAAGAATGCATACAGCTCTTCGTAATTTAGTTGCTGATTGCCGCAAGCAAAACGTTACGCTTGGAGGACGTGGCCGTGGCCGTCTGATAGATGCAGCCATCCGAAAGCTTGGCATTTATTATTCCAGGGCTATCAGGCAACATGTTACTGCAGCTGATATGAAGAACGCTATTATGGCTAGCCTACATCATTGCTATTCAACTGATGATTATCTCCAGCATCAGTTTTGTCCTACTGGCCAAGACTCTTGGTGTTTCTATAAAGCAGCCTTATCTAGGAATGAGTATGCTTTTGGGCATCAAAAACGTATACATACGCCCCTGGACTTTAAGCTGTTGAACAGACATTTGACACCAGTGTATGACAGGCTGACAAACCTGAAACTGTTGGGTCGCTGTGAAAGAAAGGCTACCCAAAACTCCAATGAGAGCCTTCATTCAGTTATTTGGAGTAAAGTGCCAAAGCATATCTTCCATTCACGAAAGCGCGTTGAATTCTGCCTTCTAATTGCAGTTGCTGAATTTAATGAAGGACCTGAGGCTGCTATATTTTTCAAGAAAGTCCTGGGGCTGAACAGTGGAAAAGAGGCTTATCGACTGGCAGGAGCAAGAAAGCGTAAACGTCTCGTGCTCAGCTCTAAAACGGCAGAAAACTGCACTAAGAAAAGGAACCAAATTAGGCACAAATCTCAACAGAAAGCCAGACAAGAAGCTGCAGAGGAAGCTGGATATATGGCCGGTATGTTCTGAATGACAAGTAAGTTATTTTTTTGCTGTAGTATTACATACTTATTTAATTGTTGTCTACTTATGGAGAAAAATGCGGTTTTCTCATAATCTATTTTTTCATCCTAATTTTCTTATAACTTCCACACTTATGTATTAATTGACATAAGAATAGGAATATATATTGCCCACAATCTTTTAAAACTTTTTAATGTGATGGATTTTAAGTATCTGATCAAACTTTTGATTAATTGACAAAAGTAATGTAAAATTTAGTAAAATTTGTTACTATTTTTAGACACTATTTTCAATGTCCTACAACTTTTTTTTGTATTAAAATTATCAAAAATCCATCACAGGAACAGTTTTAACATATAATGATAAACGTTGTGTTCATATTTGGTATTCATAGCTTAATAAATAAAAAAAAGCTTTAGCAAATTGAAATAGAACAAAGAATTCAATATTGCTCAGCTCTAAAACGGCAGAAAACTGCACTAAGACAAGGAAGGAAATTATGCACAAATCTCAACAGAAAGCCAGATAAGAAGCTGCAGAGGAAGCTGGCTATGCTACCAGTATGTTCTAAATGACAAGTAAGCAATTTTTCAGGGGCAATATTACATACTTATTTAATTGTAGACTATGGAGAAAAATGCGATTTTCTCAAAATCGAATTTTCTCATCCTAATTTCCTTAAAACTTCCACACTTATGTGTTAATTGACATAAGAATTGGCACATATGTTGCCCATAATCTTTTAAAACTTTTGTAGGGATAGATTTTGAGTATCTGATCAAACTTTTGATTTATTGCAAAAAGTAATGTAAAATTTATCAAAATTTGTTACTATTTTTAGACACTATATTCAAAGTCCTACAACTTTTTAAAAAAAATTAAAGTTATCAAAAATCCATCACAAGAAAAGTTTTAAAATATAATGATAAACGTTGCGTTCATGTTTGGTATTCATAGCTTAATAAATAAAAAAGCCTTAGCAAATTGAAATAGAACAATAGAATCCAATATGGCCGCCGTTTCTATGGCAACCAGTAGTGCAGTGCCATCAAACTCTTCATTTTGCGTATCTAGTATTGATATAGGTTAAGTCTGTGTATTTTCATTGAAATCCAGCAATTAATAACGAAAATAGCATTTCAGTGTAGCTCCTCCCCTTAAGGAACTGGTAGCAACGGAAAATAGAGCGTTCAAATTAAAAATGTTGAAAAACTTACAAAAGCCGCCATCTCCAATATAGCCAGGGATTATTGGAAGACATGTGAGAACCATGTGTTACAAGAGGAAGAGGAATATTATCAATTTCTCAGAGACATCTGATTATGATTCGGATGAAGTTTAATTTCTTTAAAGATGACATTACCGTTATTTACATGCACAGTAGAGGAGCAACGTTCCATTATGATATTTATGAACCGCATATGATATTTATGAACCGCAAAGTGGTGATACCTATTGAAATAATTAGATCAATGAAGGTCCAGTTTGGTAGCGCACTAAATGTCAATGAAAAACAATATCACGAATATCTCGCATGCAGATCATTTAAGAAATCATCCTCAACAAGTATTCATATGCAAACGTGATGGCCACATTATTGTAATAGTAGACACGCCTATGCCTAATCAATTCACAGAATCTGTGACTGAAGTGGTAAAATTTCTTTTCTCGATACACAATAATTAGTATGCCGACAAAGATCAAAGGATTTCATTCGTTTATGGGAACTAGACAAGATGCACAGATATAAAGTATATATTTGTTGGGTCTAACCCAATATAACATCGTATGCAAAAAATAGCATTAATACGTTGGACGGTTAATCAGATAATTACATTTGTTTGAGGGCAAAGCTAGTGAAACGTGCTATAATGAAACGTGCTATAGTGAAACGTGCTATAGTGAAACGTGCTATAGTACCTCATGAATATGACTACTACACCATCAGGCATGTCGTACAAGGCTACTAGGTTGTGCATGTGGCTGGCAATCTCATCTTGTAAAACAAATTGTGACATAAACCACCACTACAAGTACATGTGAATGCTCGGCGCACGGTTCCTGCAAGGGGATCAGCTGCAGTGGTGGCTCTGTGCTCCGTAGGGAATGCAAATGATAGTGAAATACCACTGCGCTGGATTCACAACACAGAGTAGGGTCTCCCGGTGCCATAGACAGGTCATGTCGTCTAGGGCAAAGGTCAGGCTACTTTTTTGGGCATTACCCAAAATCTATTTGTGTTAAATGATATTACCCCCACAGACTTCAAAGTAAAGAAAAACAAGCTAATTGATCTTAAAATGAGGAATAAACTGCTCTCAAAGTCAAGAATTAATAAAAGACTTAAAAAGCCACACCTGATGTCATAAGAATAGCACACATACAAAATTAATAAAAAGGATTGAAGAACCAGAGAATTTCATTCAAAATATCTCCACTTCAGGTTTTGGAAAAATGGTGCTGTTTCATATTTGATAAAACAACATCCATTCACTGACATTAAATTAATTTTCTACGTTTTTACTCAAGCAGAGGTTCACATCGCAATGTTTGTCCCCGCAACGCACAAGTAGATTAAATTTTTTTTCCAAGGGAAATAATTTTTTATTTCAAGGGAAACAAAATATTTGTTAAACGTAATTACAACTTTTAACATTGCTTTATTCGATATTTACAGTATTCCAATATATTTATTTAGTAGTAAATAGCACACATAGTTTCCTTGTATAAGCAAGTAACTTTAAAAAAAAATGTTTAATCCTTTTATAACTTTGCTTTAAGTATTTTTGTTAAACGTTTCTAAATGTACACTGGATTGTAGTTTTGGGAAAATAATACTTATAAGAGAATAGATCTCTGAATGTAAATTGCATCCGCGCTCTATGATGTATTTTTGGCCGGCATATACTGCCGCATAAATTAAGTTGGTAAACACATTTTTGAGGTAAGTCTTTTTTTTTTTTTTTGCTTCAGAAAGATACTGCGGTTTGACCTAACTGTGGAGGCGAAGGAAAGTTCAATAGGAGGAATTAAAAAAAAAAAACCAGTAATTTGGAGAAAAAAGAGAAGGTAAGTCTCTCTCGGTGAAAGAAGGAGATCTGGGAAAGTTCTGCAGAGATATTTTAAGTATCCAGCGCAACAACTCTCCTAACTAACAAATTACTGACGTGTTCCCTTAAAAAACAGAATATAAATTACAACACATGAAACACTGACAATTTTTTGGAAAGCTTAAAACTGGTTTGTAAAACAATTATTCTGTTAACATACTGTGAATCTAGATATCAGGTTGAGAAGTGAACACCAAGTCTATAACCCATCACTCCTATAGTACTATTACCACGATGTTGAACTACACTTCTAGTGTTATAGTACTTCTACTAGTACACTTAACTTAGTGACGGTACTTAGTTTTTGAGTGATGGAGCTGGCTGTCTACTGGGTCAGGATGACTTGATGCGTTGCCCATGTCTGACACTTCAAACTTTGATGTGTTACTGAAAGCTGAGACTGTGGGCGTCGCGCTGGTGTAATGGCTTCGGCGTTGTACTGGCGACCAGGTGTTCATAGTTCAGACCCGGGCGTCAGCGTTTGAAGAAATGTTTACGGCCGGAAATTTGACTGAATAGCCTGAACGGCGCCTGTGATAAACCCTCTGTGGATGGGAAGGAGCGAAGCTCCTGACCGGGTTGGAAGGAAAGTCCTCAGGTTCCCCAGCCTCGCAATGACATGTAATTGGGCCGAAGGGCTGAAAGCCCAAGTGCCGCTGGTTAAGGGAAAAAAAAAAAAAGCTGAGACTGTGGGATTCTGAGATAGCCAAAGTCACTTCCTCGTTTGCGTTGAGAAGACATGACGTGAGACAGGACACACATTAAGACAATCTGTTGATAGCAATATAAGGCAGTTCCTGTGCTAAAATCTCCGCTTAAGAAAAAGTAGACAGACATGTTATCACGGGTAAGACAACTATAGACAGACATTAAAGAGACATAGCAGACAAAGAAAAACCTTGAAAGGCTGACACAGGACAGACGGAGTTAGTGTGTGTTTGTTGAGGAGATTCAAGGGAGCATAAAATACGAGTATATTGATGATGATAAAAGCTTTATTTAATTTTATCTAAATATATTCTTAACTATTTCCGTCCCGTAGCACAACCTTTTACACAAGTTCTATCTACACATGAAAAGGCAGTCCTTGTTCTGAAAACTCACAGGTATCAATTCTGGACGGAGAACCTAAAACACACTGAGAAAGGTACAAGACACACACACACACACATACACACACACACACACACGGTAGGACCGACATGAAGACGCCTTGAACAAATAACCCAGGACAGGCAGGCTAAACGTAAACTGAAAGTAATAAATATGTAATGTGGTAGAGAAGTATAGACAATGATTAAGTTCAGAAAGTTTAGAGGCTAAAATATGTAGTTGTGGTATATAAGGTATAGACCAATATTACCAATACTTATGGACTCTAATAAAAAGGTCAAGCTAACCCCATAAAATAAATTGCCGTAGGGTAATAAAGTGTTAGAGACTTCACCATACTACGTCTAGCTTTTTTTTATTAGGTGGTAGTGATCAGTTCCTTCCTTGCTGTCTTTGCTGTCATAAAACAAAAGAAAAGCCAGGTACCCATTTACCACTGGATTTCATGGTGCATGACGCTGCTAGGTTTCGATCTCGAAATCCGGTAACTGTACTGCGAGAAGAAAGCGCTTCTTACTGTCACGGGATTACCTCCCTTGCTTTGCAGTAGTGGTCCACTAATGGTCACAACGTAAGCGTATCTAAAAGTAGGTCGTCCAAGGTATCTATCTTCGCGCAAGATTACTCTTGGCAAAGATATAGATAGAAGATGAATGGCGATTCTACCTTAGGGAAGCCTTCACAAGAAATTGCCAGAAGTCAAGAACATACGCTGTTTAACTCAGAAGCCTGACATAACCTGTCAATACGCGTCTAACACCTCACATGACATGTGGCCGTTCTGAGCGATGCCTGTCTGGCGCTTTCCACACCTCAGCGAGAAACTTAGCCGAAGAAAACTCATGTCAGATGGAAATGCTAGACGATATGTCTGCCATCTATGTCTGACCAGAACGTCTATTTCACAGTTATTCGTCTAGTGCAGTGACTGACACATTAAAGGATCAGAGTGACACATAGGATGAAGGAAGCAGTAACCGAGATACATTAAAAACGGAACCTATGACAATGTCATGCCGACATCCTACCCATAAACCAATCTCTACTAGATGCACAGCAAAACCCGCCCCTCCCCCCTACTATCATTTTAAAGCAATAGTGCCGACCAACCAAGCGCCCCACTCCATTCCGGCCCTCTCAACCGCTCTCATCTGGAAATAAATCTCTACTCCCCCTATTCTCCGCACGTGATAAAGCCATGTCAACGGCCGTCCCCTGATCTGTTACTATATTCACATGTTCCTAGTGTACCTACACTCCTTCCCCCCCTCCCGATGTGTCATTACACACTTCACTCCTACCACCCCAATCTCTACATACCTCCACAGTCACGCATCCTCCCCCACACACTCGCTTTCCCCTCTGATCGCCTGGCAAATGGCTCTTCGTGCCCGAACCAGCCCTCTCGCTCAAGCCTCGCTGACTCCCGACATAGCCTGTTTTTACGTGTTGTACCATTTTAGTAGACATGACATTTGATTTCTCTGTGTGCGCTAGCCACTCGACTACATAATGACAGGGTCCCCATATTGCCCGAATACCTAGTGTCAAACTGTCCATCACTTCCGCTCACACATACTACACTTACGACGAGCCCTAATCCCCGCACCTCACCAGGACAGATCTGATGCCACAGTAGTAGGTCAAAGACTTCTCGTTGAAAACACCCCCACAGGGGACATGCGGTGTACACCCACGTAAACACGTCTGGACAGCTCTATACGAATACAAATCAGATCGAATGGGTCTCCTAGAATTGAAGCTCCCCAAATCTATACACAACGCATTCCCCCAACGTATCCTCAAATTAACTCTGACGTGATTCCCCACCCCCGACCCCTGTCTGAACACCATGTTGTCTTCCCTGACAATCGTAGTGATATTGACACGAAAGTCTCTGTCGCGTATCCCAACTGCGACTGACCTAGCTATGCATTCTCGGAGAACCACATCTCTCTCTTAACACCGAGCTACCCGCAGAACATCTATAATACCCGATTCCGGCCAATACTGACTTGAATATCACTGAGTCATACTGACTTGCGCTGTGTAGACCCCGACGTCCAAGTGGTTCACCACCTCTTCGTTGCAAGATCACGGGTGAAGTTTAACACGCAATCTCTATAAAAAACCCCTGCTCTTCCAAGACCCAAAAGCCCCTCGACCTCCTCACCCCTTCTCTCTCCTCACAGACCCTTGTACGCTGATCGATCCTCATTTGGCTCATTGGATCATGTCCCTTAGCCGTCGCCGTCAGGATAGAGAGCTTTCTGATAAAACCTTCACAACCTATATGGCACGCAATAGTTGAGACGTCGAAGACAAGAGGTCACCTGCTCACTTGCTATAATCCGCTCAGCTTTGTATCGATCAAATCTCACAGTGACAGCAATATTCTCGTGTACAATAATGACCATCATCCAATGTGGACCATTCTAACATATACTATAATGGCTATTCGACAGGCCTTGATCAGGAGCCAAACAACATACCATTCACTGTGAACTCTCTAACAACATGCGCATATTTTCACAGTTAATAGCCACCGCTACAGACACCCCGTGTCATCTTATGACATATCCCATCCACGTATGAGACAGAGCGTAACATGTGATCACAAGCTCGAGTGCTCCCCCGATGATGAAAAGAGTACAGCCTAGATCCGCCGCAGCTAATACGGCATACCCCACAACATAACCAAGCCTCGAACGTACCCCACCGCAGGTGCACAAACTGGGCTGTTGTCTTACGCAAATTGAAGTAATTCCCAAGCTCTGTCGTACATGACATCACATGTACGTTAAGAAAAATCATACTCCAGGACAGTCTGACGCACTGCAATAAAGTCTAGGCAAGCATAATGCTACGAATTACGCATCTACTACCCGACAGCACATCGTATACAGAAAGCCTGTATGTATCTCGATCAATCAGTAGACCAGCCGCTAATAATGTCATACATAATCCAATCATTACCCTAATCATGACTCTCAAACTCTCACTCTCCCCTCCCATGACGTGCTGCCCGCCTGGTAGTACATCATAAGCTATGTCACAGCCCACTATAATACTACGTGGATGACCTTCAGCTATCGATTTGCCACGGTTAACTATAGATCAAGCAACGCAACTGATAAGTAATGACAGAATCGACCGACAATGATATCAGCTCTCTCTCCTAATTAGACTAATGATATCACTCTCAGCATAACTGAGCCGTCATACTCCTTGCATACTCCAACTGACATAGGTTTTTACTCGAAACGACTACTCGGCTACGTACGCCTGTCGAATCACAACATCTGCCTCATCATCTCCTGGCAGTCTACACTAGTTACATGTCACATCTGCATGCAACAGGATAGACCCGCACGCGTTCCATGCTACCGGTCATCCCCCTCAGCTGTGTGTTCCTTCCATCTTCACGACTTGTGCATCTTGCACTCACATCATCAGTTCGGACCTAGTTGTATTTCACTACAGGTCCTGTCTCTCTCGAGAATTCTCTCTGTAGTCGTCTCTGCAACTCATCCGTCTAGCTATATAAAAAGTGACTCTATAGATCGTTCTGTACATCCATCCGCTTACATATAGCTCGGAATCTATTGATATCTATCATCACTCTGACTGTCGAGTTCCCCTGTTGACGATCTTCATGTCCCGCACTCGCGTATCATTAGTTCTACTGTAATGGGCATTACGCGCACACCAAACCTCCCTTGATCTGCATCCGTTTTTTCCTCGTTCCAAATGTGAATGTTGACTCAATGCGTCTGTAATACTTGGACCGTTGCTTCCCCCTATTCTTCCTTTAAGGCTCCTTATCCACTTTTCTTCTTTATGTGAGGTAACGGTGTCGCTACTGTCGTGTGTCCGTGTCGTGTTTGTACACTATATGTCAAGAACTCATCGGTTCATGTGATTCTTGTCATGTGATCGTTCTTCATGATCCATTCAAGTCGCGAGACTCTCTCACAGGCCCTAGACTCTCCTAAATTCGCTTCCAGTTATTCAGTTTCTGTTCTCAGAGAACGTCTCGACACTACTTTACTCCCGCTACCTACACAAATCTATGTGTCGTCCACTCGCTATCACCCGGGCACCTGTACCGCGTGCCCACTATCTTAGTATCAACCACGACGCACTTACGCAGCCCCCCACTCACACTCGCTCATTGTTACCGGCTACTAGCCTGAAGACCCTCATAAGAAATACTCATGCCTTTATTCTCAATTGAACTCTGAGCTCCGACACTGTGTGACGATAAAAAACCGAACAGCACCATATGTATCCTTACCTAGGTGAAAATCACAGATCGTACCTCCGAGAATGACTGTCCCCCGCCCTAAGTCGTTCTCTCACATCTCAACCACATAAAGCTTCAATTCCTAAATCCCTGTATCCCGTAAACGGTAACCCTCTCACAAGACCATAGACCGCACTTCTCCACATATGTGTAGAGTTAGCCTCTACTATATCAGTAAGTCAGTCCTAATATACGGAACCTACCCCTTCCACATCTCTCAATACCACCTCACCTCTACCGCCTTTCGCCACTCATAACAATAACACAATCAAAACCCAAGTGTAATGTAAAGCGAGATATTCTGCTCACTCCACCAATGATATATCTAAAATCAAATAACAAATATATTTCTAACGGCCTACTCAAATTCAACCCCCCAGGCTTACTCACACTCCCTACTCCTATCTTATTTTCTCTCGTTATCACTACTTATTATAACACCACATTATACGCTCAAACATGATAAATTCTTCCTAACCAAAAAAACCAAGGTAGATGGTGTGTTGTCATTCCATGTAAACTAAAGAACAATCCTACCTTACCATCTCACTTACATAAGTGCTCATATCTAACGTCACAAAACAAAAATATAATACAAAAAATCTAAAACACCACCATCTCCCAATTCCTCACAACGTTATATGCAAACATAAAACGTAGTGACCCGACATAAGCCACTCGCCACACCTAATGAGATATAACCATACCTAACAACAATAATTTTATAAAACACTCCCACTAGTATACCTGGAAATACTCTAACAATCATATCCCCTGTAACACCCAAACATTTATAAACACATCGGCACATATAACAAAATAACTTTGTAAAAAAACCACAACACATTCCACACAAAAATCCAAAAAATAAAACATCCCCATACACAATATATCCTCCAATACCACTCCTAACTTACACCAAACCGTGTCAAACATAACAAATCTCAAAACCCCCCACCCAATTTATTAAATAACTCCTGTGATGTGAGAACCCCGTATGTCAACCAGAATCCCCCCCATCACCCCCTGCTCCCCCGGCACGAACTGAAGGGATACTCTCTACCAACCATACCCAATCGCTCCATAGTCCAATAATACCCAACGCTCAAATCAATAAAACTATACAGTTACTTCCATTTTATCACCTTATATTGTACTCCCCTAAACAATACGCCATCGAGGTGCAGAGATCTCCTTTTTATTATTTACCAGACGCGACTCACACAACACCGCCAATCAAAGACGCTCTCAAACATCTCATCCCCCACCATGTAGGTGAAGTCACGCTGAGCAAAATTCCCTGGCAATCGATCCATATCGCTCCACACATATGTAGATCATGCCCAACGTGCCTGCCACACGGGAGGATCTAATTCAAACCAACCACCTCTGGATACATTTATGTACTATATTAACTCCATTCGAAAAGGGGGTAATCTAACCGGGGTGTGGACTCCCAAAATCTCCGGGTATCAGCAGACAAAATGTTCTTTATTTGTTCTGTTATAACAAATTGCTCAAGACCTTCATAGGTAGAGGGGAGCTGCGAAAGCTCAAGGCACTTTGTCAAGTATCCCCTCAAAAGAGACGAGAACTGCTGAAAAGTTTCAGAGCTCTCCTTCCTGCTGTTGCGAAACAGTTGCAAAAATTTGCGAGCATTCATTTCAAAGCGCTCCAGTAACGCTTTCTTCAACACATCATAGTTGTCTTGTTGGCTGCGTTCCAGTTTGGCGTAAACATCATACGCACTGCTTTTCAACGCCTGAGAAAGCTTCATATTCCAACGTGACCTCTCTAAACCGTACAGAGTTGCAATTTTCTCAAATTTTTCTAGATACGTGTCAATCTTCTCATTAGGACAAGGGAAAAATTCTAGAGCGAAAGACATAGCGGTGAGGTGAAGAGATTGAGCGTTAGAAGGATCAGTTAAGGAAGAATGAGGAGAAGACTCTCCATTGCTGGAGGTAGAGGCAGCGCCACGACTTTGGACCTCTACAGCTTTAAGCGCCAGCTCATGCTGTCGTCGTTGCTCATTTTATCTTTCCTCATGCTGTCTCTCCTCCCTCTCCTTCTCATGCTGTCTCTCCTCCCTCTCGTTCTCATGCTAACTCTCCTTCTCTCTTTCCTTCTGCTGTCTCTCCTTCTCTCTCTCGTTCGCCCTTCGGATTTCCATTTCCTCGTCCATTTTCTTCTGCTCTCTAGCTTCTGCTGCTTTCCTCTCCGCGTCATATCTTTCAAGTTCGTCGCTGACAAAAGCTTTCGCTTCGTCTCCGTCCAGACCTTCTTCTCTTGCCTCGTCCCTGAGGATCTGCCTAAGCTTCGCCCTCTCTGCCATAATAAATCTGAGACTAGGCGAGAAAGAAATAAGAAAAAGGATACACTGGTTCCTACCACTTACGAGAAAATACCAAACAAAAAGATGGTATACTTTAACCTGGGATACCTCCTCCTATAATATAGTATCTAACTATCGCTGTTATTAATCGGCAATAAAGCCCCTAATGCAGACGACTATGCCAAATAAATGGTAGTTAAGATTACTCACTGAAAAATAAGTTTCTACAGTGGAAACAAAATAATTATTGCAAAAATTTAAAGAGTAAATAAAACCCTTAATTTTTAAGTCCACTACAAGTTCACCCCTGAAGTCAGTTAGGGTAAGGGAGGCAATTAACAGGACGTAATAGTCTGAACGCACTCCTTAGCATATCTCAAACACCTACTTCTTCAGAACCCTGTGACTGTTAGACAATCACAAACTTTACCAGCGTTTAGTATTACAAAATCAATAATTAACATATATTCCGACAAAATCAACCTGTAACTCAAATGTATATTACTTAAAAATGCTGTGGAAAAAACCAATATTAGTTGTGTGGTCAGCACGCCCATAAACAGATCGTTGGTCTAGGGGAATAGTTATTTTTAAAGATACACAATACCACGAGACAATCACACTTTTACTCTATATCAGAATAAAGAAAGAAATCCTAAGACGAGCTGATATTTGCCGTACTTGCTCAGGATTTTCAGTTCAATTTCCGGAAACGAGCCCACATTTGTCGTAGATTTGCGATAGGTGATTAAGACTTAGTTTGGTCCCTTCTGAATAGACATAGAAATAAGTGATAGCTCAGTGAGATGATAAAATAGAAAATAGATTTCACGAGTGAGGTGGAGGAAATATAGTAGATTCTGTCTCTGACACTCGAGAAGCTTCTC
Organism: Oreohelix idahoensis; assembly: GCA_024509875.1. Taxonomy (NCBI): domain Eukaryota; kingdom Metazoa; phylum Mollusca; class Gastropoda; order Stylommatophora; family Oreohelicidae; genus Oreohelix; species Oreohelix idahoensis. The sequence goes on along the minus strand of JAMPIV010015415.1, from coordinate 594,429 downwards.
TCAGTCAGCCTATCATCTACAACAGAGTTTGATTAGTAAGACAAATCTAATATAATATATATATTAAGATATATATATTCTTCACATACTCACACACATACGTGACGACACTAGACGCACAAACGTGAAACTATGACAAATGGAAAAATATAGATATTTGGGAACGAACTGACCAACACACTGATTAAGTTAAATTGCATTTTTAATTATCTTAATAGAATTCCATCACAACACATAAAATCACATCAAACATATACAAATAGTCATAAAGTCAATGAATTGCTACAAGAATGATAGACCCATTGGTATGATCTTTTCCCCCGATGTATAGCCCACAGTCCTGTTAGAAGAAAAGTGATAGCCACAAAGAGTCACGGATACATATGATTTAGTCTAAGATTTCCCTTTAAAGGTATGAACAGACTTGAATACTCTGATCTATCCTAAGGAAAAATATTGTTAGCAACAAAAACCAACTTGCATAAAGAAATTTAAGACGGCAAAATGGGTGCCAAAATACAACAATAAAGGAATCGCTCAGTCCTGCATTCACTGTATTCAGTCAGCCGTGATCACGTGCTTTCACTCGTACTTACAGCGTTGGTACCAACTTCTGGAAAACACAATTTTTAGGACATGCACATACAGACTCTCCAATGGTAGCCTTGGCCAAGAGAACCCCAGTTCCAAAAAGACGGGTTGAATTCACTGCTTCAGGGAAACGTTTTCTTGGTTATTCTTATTTTAGATGTCTGTTTAAGTCACATTAAAATTGTCCAGGCACGAACGTTAACAGCGAGCACAGTGTCAATAGCTTAGGTTTCTAGAAATGAGGAATGTCAGGTCGGTGCCTTATCTCAGTATAGGACTTTATTTGGTCACACCACCACTGGTCAAAACTATGTCGGAATGTTATTTATAGTGATATTTACTTGCCACAAGGGCTGAAAATGTACTTGAGAGTTTGTGAAGAAAATATGATCTGGCTCAAAGGCACAGTATACGCATTTAGTCCTAAAAAAACCGTTAGTGAGAGTTGTACTCTGTCTATTTATGGAGACACACGCACTGACAGACAGGTGTTAACTTGTAAACCCACGTGGTTAAAGGTAAAATGTTTCTTCTCTCAATTGTACTCAAACGCTGGCAAATTTGGGTTACCCCAGTTTCACCAAATAAAGAAAAAAACAACATATAAAATACTTATACATACGATGTACTCGGTTATAACTTACATTATAAACTGCAAGCGGAGAGCTTGGCTTATCGTTTAAAACTCCCGTGAAATAAAGTATAATTCATAAAATTAGAAATACATACGTATTTCGTCAATACTCAATGATGAATCAGTGCGGTTATAAGTTAGTTTTAAAATATTCTCGACTGAGTATTTAGCAGTTAAATTATATTTATTTATAGCTGCATGAGTTTAGCTAGAAATTATCATTTATTCTGCTTTCCACTGAAACACGTCACTAGAGAATGTAACAGATTTATAAACTAATTTCTTCTGCACAAAAGAAACTAGTGAAATATAATAGGCGATTTAAAATCACTCACAAAATACTAGATATATTATATTACCTCCAACCAGAACTACGAGTATCACAACGAAATTAAGAGTTTCACTTATAAATATAAGTATTTAGAACGAAGCGACCACGTCTATTGCAACTTGAAGATAGAATGACTAGTCTAAAACTCTCTCGGGTAGATATATCTTAAACGGACAAAGGATGCGCGCTATTTCCAAAACCCATGTCTCCCCCTCTCCTCTTTCTCTCTCTCTCTCTTAACACTTCCCATTAACTCAGAAGCCTGACATAACCTGTCAATACGCGTCTAACACCTCACACGACATGTGGCCGTTCTGAGCGATGCCTGTCTGGCGCTTTCCACACCTCAGCGAGAAACTTAGCCGAAGAAAATTCATGACAGATTTAAATGCTAGACGATATGTCTGCCATCTATGTCTGACCAGAACGTCTATTTCACAGTTATTCGTCTAGTGCAGTGACTGGCAGATTATGTCATAAAATGCGTTCCCAGTATGAGAAAAGAAACAGGTAAACGTTAGAATGGGAAAATATATATTTTGTCGCAAACGAACGAATGCGAAAAAATACAGGAAAAGGATAAAAGAGCGATAATAAAGTAGAGGACACGGGTAGAAAAAGAAAAGAATATAGAAAATTTATTGATCATAAATCTCTATGTGACAGATATGTTGTTATTGTATTTTTTGTTTGGGATATATGAAGTCACATGTATGTGATTTTTTTCTAGCATTATAATGTTGCCAGCACCTTATTGTGTGATTGCGGCAGCTCCTTTTATAATATTAGTACTATGAGAAAATATTTTCTCGTAGTTTGTGAGATATTTTTATCTCCCGACGCTCCTTTGTGCGTCAGTAATAGCCTGATATGTGGCGTTGTATATTTTGTTGCCCTTCATAGGCACATTATTTATATGTTATGAGCCTGTTGTCTGGGTTTTCATGCTCATTATTTATTTTTCGGGGTGTATAAGTGAATTTGGATTGTCATGTCCGCTGCTATATTTCTATGGTATTCAGTTATGATATGCATTAGTTTTGATTACCATGTATAATTTTGTCTTTTTCATTCTTTGAGCATTGCTTCCTACATCTTTACTCTTTTCCTTTCGTATCCCATCTGGTCTTTGTTCACTAGTCAGTTTTCTATTTTTCCTTATGATATCATAGCATTCTATCTGCATTCCTTTTGGTTTCTCTTATTCCCCTTCTGTTTATGACTTTATTTAGCGTATACTTATGTCTAGATATTTGTATGCTACCGCCCTCATTTGTTTATTTATTGATGTATGTTTTTAAAAAAAGTTACCATTTTTTTCCCCGGGGGGTGCGGTAGACTGTTAAAGTCAGTTTGTTTTAATCTTTCGATGTAAACTTTTTTCTATGGTCTAAGGGAGCTTACAAGTTATTATACTTTTTGAGATAGGTATGATTTAGTTGTTATCTCCCTTGACTTGACAGTTAGTCATTTAAGATTTCCTGTTCGTGGATTTTTCTTGAACAGTTTTCGAGAACGTTGGCTCGTGTGAGCTAAACTCACGTCACGCGATTGTTCGCGCATGCGTGAATGATCTGGCGGGAACTGATATGCGATATCTCGTGACAGTTTCGCTCTGGCGCTTGACCAGGGAGGTCAGCCATGTTTCTCTGACTGTGTAATCGGGGAACAAAGTCCTCTGTGTGATAAAAATGGTTGAGATTTTTCCCTTGTTATAATTCTGACATATTTCTGAGAGCCAAGGATGGCGTACGTTTTTTGTGGTTTATTTCTTGGATGACAGTGAAGGTAAAAATACCCTTTAAACTATTTTTTGTAGCCTAGAGCTTTGCTACCAGCCCAAGATGGTTGGCTGACATTGAGGTGACTTTCTCCTGGTGTGGAGAAGATTATTTATAACGAATTATATGACTGGATTGCCAGAGAAGACAAGAAGATTATTTATGGTACCACTTAGCCATGAACTCATTCGGCGAATTATATGACTGGATTGCCAGAGAAGACAAGAAGATTATTTATGGTACCACTTAGCCATGAACTCATTCGGCGAATTATATGACTGGATTGCCAGAGAAGACAAGGAGCTTATTTATAAAGAATTCTATGACTTGGTCGCCAGAGGAGACAAAGAGGTTATTTGTAATACCGCAAAGCCAGAGAAGGCTATTATATACATATACGCCAGTCATACTAATTACGGATACTGATTTGTCATTATCTCCATGATGTGCTATGATCAATGCTGAGACAGTGTATTTTGTGATGTCAATATTCGTTAGTGTAACGTATTAAACTGCGATAAACTTCTCTCGCAGTTCCTATATTTTCTGACTATAATATGTGCCTTTTGGGTGTGTGTGATCATCATTAACTTGCCCCAGAACTACACGCATTCGCACTCACTGATACCTACTCACACAGACACCTTTGGTCGGCCACCTGTGTAAGCCCGACGTAGCTGAACGCCTATATCAGCGCACCTTCCTCTTGATCATACCACACCATCACTTCATCCATCATGCAACAGTGAGCCTGATGTTTACTAGAGGGTTGCAGCGTTCCTGACACCACTACTTATTTTTGCAACAATATATATATATTTTGTGAATGTGAGCTTCTCGTTATAACAAAGGGTCCGGGAGAGTTTTGTTTTTTGTTACCTTTGCCTGGAACATTAGAGTGATATAAATCTCTGCATATTTACCTTTTTGGCCGTATTGAGCTACACCTGAGGGGTTTGGTCCACGCCGGGCCGACCGAAAGCCAGCGCTACAGAACTGTGTCAGGAACCAGCTTATTCTACCACTTGGCAAACGGGAGATAGGGATCGTAAAGGGGAGGGGGGATTTGTAATTTGTTGAGGGGGAGAGGGGTGGATTGTAATTTGTGAAGGGGAGCAGGGGTTAACTTGCTCATATGTAATAATGGTTATTATTTGCTGACATGTAATAATGACAGGAGTTACAAGAACTAGTGAAGCAAGTGAACAGTATAAGTCATGAATATGGACTCGACATTAATATTGAGAAATCAAAAACTATGATAATTAGCAAAACAGACGATAAACCCACATTAAAGATAAGCGTAAATGGGAAAATCCTGGAACTAGTCAAGAGCTACGTATATCTTGGTCATATAATAACAGAAGATGGCAGATGTGAAACAGAAATCAAGAAGAGAATAGGAATGACCAAAGCTACATTCAACAACATGAAACATATACTGACATCCAAACAGTTATCTCACAAATTAAAACTGAGAATCATAAAGTGTTATATATATTCTGCATTTCTGTATGGTGCAGAAACATGGACGATGAATAAGCATTTGGAAGAAAGAATTGAGGCTCTTGAAATATGGATATATAGAAGAATGGGGCGTATCTCATGGGAAGAGATGAAAACAAATAAGGAGGTCCTAGAAAATCTAGGTATGAAAAGAGAACTAATGAGAGAGGTCAAAGTTCGGCAGCTAAAATACTTTGGCCACATAAAAAGGCATAACACCTTGCAGAAGACCATAACAGAAGGGAGAGTTGAAGGCAAACGTGCAAGGGGAAGACAGCGCTATAAGTGGGAAGATAAAATTAAGAGATGGACAGGAAAGAGTCTATCAGAGTGCACAACCAAGACAAGAGACAGAAGACGTTGGAGATCCATTACAGCCAACCTTCGTTGTGGAGACGGCAACTGATGATGATGAATAATGATTAATTGTCTTACGGGTGTTATTTATGTATGTGGGCGTATGTTTCTTTTCAGATAAACAGCCGGTTCAATCTCTCGCCGGTTAGGGAGCAACCATCGAGTTAATTTTACGGGAAGAGGTGGGCCTAAACAAAAACTACTTAGAAATCCTCGCAGCCCTTCAGCAATAAAGAATTTGCTTAAATCTACGACTGTGCTAGCATACGTATTGTAGTGAGCTTGCCAAAACATTCAACATCGCGGCTCAGGAAGTTTCTCAGTTGGATTACGTAAAAGGGCCCCAGGTCGCATCTGGCCTCAAAGCCCCAGTGTATTGGGCAAGTTGGTTTTATTTTTGTAGATTAAATTCAAAATATTTTACTCTGGCACCCTCGTCACTCAGTCATTGATCGACTTGAAAGGGAGGTCTTTCTGAATGTGTTATCCTTCTCCAGAGAACGAACGAACGAACGAACTTTATTTTCAAAGGGTTTAGAATTGGGCACGCAGGCCCGTCTAACATTCTGCCCTTCCTTTCTCTCTTCTTCCATAGTTAATCCATTTATTCTCACACATATCCTAAATGTTACTTAAATAATAAAATAACAAAAAAGTGCAATAAAATAAAATCCCAACATTGTAACAGTACAATAACAATTACACAGATTTACAGATGCGTATCATAATTTATACTAAACAGGACAAAATTAACTTTAAAACCTACATATGATGTTATGTAATTATTTAAGAACATAACGAAATTAGGGTGGCATATAATCTGCACTCATGATGTATTTGAAAAGTCTGTGATTGAATGAATATGGACTAAGAGTATTTTTTAAGTCGTGTGGAAGAGTATTCCACAGATGAGCAGCAGAAAAAGCTAAACTTTTCTTGAATAAGTCGAGCCTAGGCTTGGGCATGTGTAATTTATTTAAGCGTTGACTGCGTCTTCCGCTGTATTTGAAAATAGGCCACAGATACGTTGGAGCATTCTGTGACAAGATTTTGTGAATAAATTTGGCTTTGTTGAAGAGAAGGCGCTTTCTTAATAGTAATATGTTAAGATATGTATATGCGTCTACACACTGTGTGAAGTTTTTGTCTGAAATTAGGCGCACTGCACGTTTTTGTAATGAAAAGAGTCTTTTAGTGTTGGACAGGGTGCAGCCATCCCAAATTGTGGAACAATAGTCTAGATGTGTTTGTATCTGGGATGTATAGAACATTTTTCGTGTCTCCTCATCTAGAAAATGTTTCATTTTAGCTAACTGGTAATCTTTTTGTGCCGTTTGTTTGGTCAGTGCTTGTACATGCGAATTCCAACTTAAATGTTGGTCAATTATGAGTCCTAGTGTTTTATATTCATTTACATTTTCAATTAAAGAGGTTCCAATGTAGAGCTGAAGTGTTGTTTTCGGCGAGTTTTGTTGATATTATCATACATTTTGTTTTTGTGACATTTATTTGCATGCAGTTTTCATTGCTCCACTTAATAAGATTGTCTGTGTCGCTTTGTAATAATATTTCTAGCGTGTTGCAACTTTTATCACTAGTATAAATGGTACAGTCATCGGCAAATAGGTCGCAGGATGAGTGCTTAATGTGTAGTGGAAGGTCATTTATGTAAATGGAAAAAAGTAGAGGGCCGAGAATAGAACCCTGAGGAACACCAGTGTCAATAATAGTTGGGCTTGACAAGGAGTTATTGTACCACACTACTTGCTGTCTGTCGGACAGGAATGATTAAAGTAATGTCACTAGTTTAAAGTTAACTTTCATTGTTTCTAATTTTCTTAATAAACAGCGTGATCTAACATATCAAATGCTTTCCTAAAGTCTACAAAGATTGCTCCACATATGTTATCGTTATTTATGTTTAGGTGCAAGTTGTCTATCATCTTAGTTAGAGCTGTGTGGCATGAATGCTTTTGTCGAAACCCTGACTGACTGTCAATTAGCAAGTCATTGCTAACTAGGTAATGTAGTGTTGCTTTATGTATGTGTTTTTCTAGTGGTTTAGAAAGCGATGATAAAAGAGAAATAGGTCTATAGTTACCAAGATTACTGTTATCTGACGAGCCAGGTTTGAAGAGAGGATATACTTTGGCAATCTTAAAGGCCGAAGGAAAATAACTTTTAGCAATACATTGATTATATATAAAAGTTAGTGAATCACTAATAGCTGGTGCGGCGTAACGCAGTATTCGATTACTAATTCCGTCAAGCCCTGATGAGCTATTATCCTTAAGGCCAATAAGATAGTTATACACTTCATTAACTGTCATAAAAGGAATGTCGGGTGGAACTGAGTTTGTACATTTGTTCTTACAGAATGTTGAAAGTTTGTCTAAGTCACTACAGGAAGGTGGTTTTGTGGATTTCAGACCGTTTATTTCTGCTTGAAAGTGATTGCTGAAGTCTGTGCAAGTAAATGAAGTGTTGGAAGAGAATGAGTCTGGTGCATTACGTTTTTTCTCTAAGGTGTTAATTGCCTTCCATATTTCCTTACTATTTGATTTGTTCTGAACCATATTTCTAAAATGATTTTTCTTTTCTTTCCGAATTAAATATTGAACTTTGTTCCTGTATACCCTGTATGTGTTGAGGTCCTTATTTTTGTGCGCTTGATCTCTCTGCCTCATAGCCTCCAACACTTCCTGCGTGATCCACGGAGATTTTAATTGTCGTTTGACGCGAATTTCCTTAGCTGGTACGTGCGTGTCAAAAACATTATAACAATTTTTTGTCCAGTATTCAATAGCGTCATCCGGATCAGGAAGTTGGTAAACACGGGCGAGAGGTGCAGTTAGCAAGTCATTTAAAAATAATTCCTTACTGAAATGTTTGAAACTTCTAAATTTGATACTTACATGTTTATTTTTTGGAACTTTACATTTATTCTTTGACCATGTACAGCATACTGGATAGCGGTCACTCATTGCAATATTAGGGACAGAGCATTCTATGATGTTTTCTGGGCAAGTTACGTAGATGTGGTCGATTAATGTGGTTGATGCTTGTGTTACTCTTGTAGGCTGGTTAACTATTTGTTTTAAGTTGTACTATAATATTATATTTTTCCATGTTAGATTTGAATTGTGTATATCGATGTTTTTTTTTTTGTTTTTTTTTTGTTTTTTTTTGCGTTCGCCCGCTAATACTCGAGGCGAAATCTCAGGTTATTATTTTATGTCTAACCTGACATTGATTTTACGTGAGTATCCCTTTATTTCTTGTACAGAGACAGGTGTCCCTCGCCATTCAGGCAAATACTCGCCGATTTCGGAGGTACCCATTGCAGCTGGGTCGGCTCAGGAGCCGCCAGTCCCTGGTCGACGACACTCCTTCAAATGTCCTCGCCAGGTCTCGAGTTAATCCAGTCCAAATCCCGGTCGACGAAAAATCCTCAAATGCCGTCGCCCGGGTTTGATCCTGTATCACCCGGTCGCCAGAGCGGTGTTGTAACCACTACGCTAGCGCGGCTCCACATATATCGATGTTGAAATCACCAAGAAGAACAACCTCCTTGACTGTGGCAAATACATTGTCCATCATTATGGTGAAATCTTCGTACCATGTAGGTCCTGCACTAGGATTTCGATAAAGATATCCCACCACCAGAGAACGACCGGGAGGTATCATAGTCTACTTCCAGAGAGCCAAGACGGCTCTCATTCCACAGTATTAAGATTACTCACATTTTTTAAATTTATTTTCACACTCTAAGAGACCAAGCTTTCGACGCAAACCGACAGTCTAAAAACGGGATTACCTACAGTGACCTCCTGTGTTTGTAGCCTCACGTGTGAGAGTGATGTCCCGTTTAGTGACGTGAAACTGTTTGAAGTGTTGGTTTTGTATTCTATAAATTTATTTTGTTACTTATGTGTGATAAAATTATGATTTATTTTGCTTTCTCAAATTAGACAGGGAGATATTATTGTTTATAATATTTATATATCTTGATTGATATTGGTTTTTTTTAGTGGCTTCCTTTAAAAATTTTTGAAAAAGATTGATACCCAACCAGTCAGAATTTTCCCAATAATTCTTTGTTCCTTGCTATATCTGTCGTCAGATTCATAGAGAGAGTGAGAGACTACTTCATAAAGGTACGGTGGTAAAACCTAGATCGAGGTCACTTAGGAAACCTGTATTTGGACTATCGTATGTCACTCAAAAATCACATTCAGTGATCCTGTCTATCCTACCACTTTTGCACTTTACTAAATTGACGGTCCAATTGGATGCCTTTGTCCTTCTATTTTCCATTCACCCCACCACAGCTAAGGAGTATTCAATTAAAACCACACATCCCACGATTAGTGCATAGGTTGCTTGAGTATAATTCCGATCGTAGATTACAGTTTTGCGATGATTTTTTTTCCGACGAATTAAATAAAAATGGCAATTTGCTCCAACACATAATGTGGTCAGATGAAGCTACCTTCCACCTATCTAGACACGTAAATAGGTATAACTCTATCTATTGGGACAACACGAATTCTCATGTGACCATTGAAACTCTGCAGTGATGGTCCAACAATGGCCAAAACCTAGAGTATCTAATGTGGGTCTTCAAAGGCATTTACATTCACACAAGATTACCCTTGGCAGAGATGCAGATAGAAGGAAGATGATGCTTCTACCTTGAGGGAGTATCCACAAGATATTCAAAAGTCAAGAACAATGCTGAATGTGTCTTAGCAAAGTTAACTTAGTATCTACCCGCCGCCTTTTGTTAAGGGATATATTGAAGGATTTAGCTCGATCAAGCACCCAACTGAATTAACAATAAAATTCTTCTTAGTCGCTCTATACATATATCTTCATGGAATATGATGAGAAATCACCATTAATTTTTAAGTTAATTTAATGGAAAAAAATGTGACTGGACAGCGGCGAGTGCAATGGCTTGTGCCTGAGTGAAAATTGTTAAGTTTACATATAACTCACAAAATTATAATATAAACTATGCACATGCTTATGTAATACTCACTCACTCCCTACTCCATTCGGAGTCTGGGGGTTACCTCTGCTTTTGGTTCCATGTGAGAACTAGCATGAAGCATATCACCAGCGCTTGATGCGGTGGTTTATGAATATACTCTTTTCATATGATGAAGTTGCCAGCCTCGTATTGGACTTTTACAACCACTAGCAAGTACAAATATGTCAAATTCAATTTATAAAATATAGGTTACAACTTACCCCAATAGTTGGGAAATACAATCTCCGGGCACTGTTTTAGAATAGACACGGCAACTTGCTTAGATGCCTTGAACACTTCGTCTGGGGTGATTTTGTTGCATCCCTCTTATGACTGGTATTCACGTTCCAAGGATCTCGGGCTCTGTATTACTAATATTAGAGTTTTTCTTCCTGATAGGTCCAGAAGGTACTCAATACTCTGTCCGGTCCTTAATGTGGGATTCTCGTCCTATTCTTCTCCGGCTCTTGGAGTTGCTATTTTGATGTTTCAATGTAGTGTGTTTTAGCCTCCGAATTTGCTAGGTTATACTTCACTTTTCACTCCAAGCCTCCGCAAGGCATTTCCGACAAAACTTCTATTCAGAACGAATGTATATTACCTGCTCTCATTTGATCCAATCCATGAGCAGAATGAAGTTGGTAGGAGCGTTAGTCATTACTTTCCCACTCGTGTTTTAAAATATTATTTTAAAATTTTAACACATGACCTCCATCCTTTTAATCTTAGGTAACCTGTCAAATCATGTATAAATTTTGTTGACTTTGAAAAGGCATTTGACAGCATACACAGTGCCTAAGTGCGTGGGCTCCATCATTAAAAACCATTATGTTAATTTCAAATGTGATGGACAGAGCAACGTAACTTTTGATGTGAAACAGGAGTGCGGCAGGGATGCCCCTTATCAATCACTTTGTTTTTAAACTGTCATAGACTGGGTGATGCGCCAGACAACAGCGGATGCACCTAGAGGAATACTATGAACAACAATCTCTAAATCGGACAACATTCTCTAAACTGGAGGATCTAGAATACGCAGATGGCATTGCAATATTCGTACACTCACAACAACACATCCAAGAAAAAAAAAAAACAGACTGATTAAACATAGCCAACAGGTGGCACTAAACTTTAATCTCAAGACGTCAGACGTCATGTCAATAAATGTTAGAAATCATGCTCCATAAAACATAAATGACCAAGAGTTAGAAATACAAACACATTTACATACTAATGAAGCATAGTAACACCATATGCCGGAACGAGCAAAGACATCAATGACCGAATGAATAAAGCCAGAATAGCCTTCGCCAACCTAAAAAAAAACATCTGGACATCCTTCCAATATAGTACAAACACTAAATTAAAAATATATGAGAGCTGTGTACATGATGTACTTCTGTACGGTGTGACATGCTGGAGAGTAACAGAAAAGGATGGTCACTGATTGCTTTGTCAGTCAGGGGCCAAGGTCAAAGAAGAAGACATACGAATCTGTCATCATCATTCTTCTGAGCGCTCCTTACGAAGTATACAACCACCTCTGCAGATGATCCCCTTGCAGGAAGGCTGCATTCACACGCTCACGAAGCAGTGGTTTCTATGACAATTTGTTTACACGATGAGGTTTTCAGCTCCCTGCACAACCTCATATTAGTCGCCTTGTACGACATGCTTGAGGTTTCACTAGTCCTATTCTTTCTCTGTCTCTCCAGAGACCCCCCGGGGACTACACGGGGCACATATGAAATTAGATGAAGCATACGTTCTGAACACATTCAAAATATAGCGGAATGAGGAACATATAATACTCGACCACACTTAAGAGGGTGGGATCAAAACTGTTCGGAAGACAAGATGACGGTATAACGGTATAACCTTTCAGAAAAGTGGGCGGGAACAAGGAAGAGATGTGAAGAAATCACGACCGTTCCGCTTGCTCGGAGGAGACAAATTAGACCATTCACCGGCCGACACTTGGAGATAGAGAATCACGTGCAGGAGATAACAGTGGTATATTTTTCCCCTGGGGTGGCCTCTAAGGTCGAGAGCCTCTTGTGGGATACAGGCTTCCCTGCTGGCTGGATGATAATAATACGGGAACTGTTACGGCTTAGACTTTAAACTCTCAAGGAGTAGGTAAGTAGAAGCTCTTTCAGGAGCGATAAGTATCTCAGTAGGAAACTCATGTTGTCTTTTACTCAAAACTCACAACAAATCACGTGCAAAGGTTCTGGGATGGATAACTTGATGACGCGTCTTTATTTTTAATACTTTTATTTAATTTAATACGATCGTTGTTTGGATGTTTCAAATCTTTCAGTCCTTGGTACAATTTCCCTTGACATATAGCTGGTACTAATTCATATAACATATAGCTAGTATTAATTTCATATAACAAAATAGCTGGTACAACTTTTTATAGCATATAACATCAACAATTTCATGTAACATATAACTGGTGCAATTTCTTATAACACTTAGCAGGTACAATTTCATATAGCTGATACAATTTCATACAACATATAGCTGGTACAATTTCCTATAACATATAGTTGGTACAATTTATTATAGCATATAGCTGGTACAATTTCCTATAACATAAAGTTGGTACAATTTATTATGGCATACAGCTGGTACAATTTTTTTAACAACAAATATCTAGTACATTATCAGGGTTTAGTATTTATTAACACTGCACTAGAGTTAAAGAGTTCTCATTTGTTTTACTAGCAACTGCGTTCTATAAGGGGGTTGGTTTATGTGAAATGGGGGGGTTGGTGGGAATGGGTTTGCCGTCATATAAAAGCGTAAATATAGATGGGATATGGCCTTTTTGGTAGCGTCCTAAATCATTGGTGGATGGGTTAGCGTTTTATGGGATTAAAAGCTAAGTGTAAAATTAGTAATCAGAAAATCCGTTCATTTTATAGAGATTGCTCGTGTGATACATAGAAGGAAAATCCGATGAATACTTAAGGTTGTGATATATTGTTATGATGCTAAAAACAGAGTACAATCAAAAAATACAGTATACACTTATTATCCTAATAGAATGGTTTATGAAATTTGTTACACTTTATGCTAAGTAATCAGTTTAAAATTTGTACACTTTATTTATATCATCAGATAGTGAGTTTGATCACAGATCAATCATCTTTTGCTGATGAGATTTGACATTCTATTATGTTTTAATTTATCAGTATAGGTTTGCTCTGTCCATCACATTAGAAATAAGAATGTAGCATGTTATGAATACATAAGGTAGTATTATTGGTTATATTTAAACAGCAGTACAATCTAAATTTGGATAAATACAAAAAGTACCGCTAGATGTGTACACTTCATACGTCCTACATCAGATAGTCAATTTATGAGATTTGACACTTTATGAGTTGTACATCAGATAGTCAGTTTATGAGATTTGACACTTTATGAGTTGTACATCAGATAGTCAGTTTATGAGATTTGACACTTTATGAGTTGTTCCTGAGTTGAGCAGATTTGACACTTATGAGTTGTTACATCCAGTTTCCAGTTTTATGGAGATTTGACACTTTATGAGTGTGTACATCAGATGTGCTGTTTATGAGATTTGACCACTTTTTGAGTTGTACATCAGGTAGTAGTGAGATGGGGTTGACACTTTTATGAGGATTAGATTACATTTATAGTTGATTTTTAGTTCTAAATTAGACAACCAGTTTATGAGATTTTTCACTTCATACATCCCACATCAGACAGTCAATTTATTACATATGTACACCTCGAAAGTCGTATATCAAATTGTCAGTTTATGAGATTTGTAAACAAACTACCTTCTACATTAGAAAGGCAGATTATGAGATTTGTTCACATCATACCTCCTACGTCAGACATCCAGTTTATGTGATTTGTACACTTTATACTTCCTAAATCAAACACCCAGTTTATGATATTTGTACACTTTTTACTTCCTAAATTAGACAGCCGTTTATATGATGTGTACACTTCATACGTCTTACACGAGATCGCATGTTTATGAGATTTGTACACTTCATGCGGTCCTACATCAGACAGCCAGTTAATGAGATTTTTAAACTTATACCTCCTACATCAAATAGCATGTTTGTGAGATTTGTACACTTCATGTTCTACGTCAGATAGCCAGTTTATGAGGTTTTAAAACCGTATACCCTTACATCAGATAGCCAGTTTATGAGATTTTAAAACTGTATACCCCTACATCAGATAGCCAGTTTATGAGATTTATACGCGTCATATTTTCTACATCAGATAATCAGTTTATGACATTAGTCCATACACCCTACATCAGATAGTCAGTTTATAAGATTTGTCCATACGTCCTACATCAGATAATCAGTTTATGAGATTTGTCCATACACCCTACATCACATAGTCAGTTTATGAGATTTGTCCATACGTCCTACCCCAGATAGTCAGTTTATGAGATTAGTCCATACGTCCTACACCAGATAGTCAGTTTATGAGATTTGTCTATACGTCCAACACCAGATAGTCAGTTTATGACATTTGTCCATTCGTCCAACATCAGATAGTCAGTTTATGAGAAGAGTCCATACACCTTCCATCAGATAGTCAGTTTATGAGATTTGTCCATACGTCCTACATCAAATAGTCAGTTTATGAGATTTGTCCATACGTCCTACATCAAATAGTCAGATTATGAGATTTGTCCATACTCCTACACCAGATAGTCAGTTTATGAGATTTGTCAATACGTTCTACATCAGATAATTGGTTCATGAGTTTTGTCCATACATGTTAAAAATAAAACAGTGTGTCGTGTCTTTGATGTCATACAAATAAGTCGCCGACGTCGTTAGTGTTAGGTTTAGGATTCCTAAACCAAACTCCAATCCTTACCCCTTTTTACTGCGTCTCTTAATCTCTTTTTTGAGGCCTTTTATTCTTCATTTAAACCACCCAGACGTCATACATCAGATAGTCAGTCTTTGGCATTTGTCCACTTCATACGTCCTATATCAGATATGGATGGGTTTGAAAAAAAAAAAATCGAAAAAAGGTGATTCGTCTTACGAGGACAAAAGACAAAGAAAATAGTCTACGTTACGGCCACAAGGCCTTCGTCAGGAAAGGAAAGAAAGTGAAGGCTAGATAGGACACATAAGAACTTAAATAAATATAAAAATAAAACCTAGGTACTTCCCTGACAAGGTTGTGTGCTGTCCCCCTGCCTATTTAATTTATACACCGAAAAAATTTTCAAACAGATACAGGAAATACCAGGACTGAACATCAGTGGAAGATCAATAAACAACCTTAGATATGCAGATGATACCGTGTTGTTAGCTGAAAGCGAACAGGAGTTACAAGAACTAGTGAAGCAAGTGAACAGTATAAGTCATGAATATGGACTCGACATTAATATTGAGAAAACTAAAACTATGATAATTAGCAAAACAGACGATAAACCCACATTAAAGATAAGCGTAAATGGGAAAATCCTGGAACAAGTCAAGAGCTACGTATATCTTGGTTATATAATAACAGAAGATGGCAGATGTGAAACAGAAATCAAGAAGAGAATAGGAATGGCCAAAGCTACATTCAACAACATGAAACATATACTGACATCCAAACAGTTATCTCACAAATTAAAACTGAGAATCATAAAGTGTTATATATATTCTGCATTTCTGTATGGTGCAGAAACATGGACGATGAATAAGCATTTGGAAGAAAGAATTGAGGCTCTTGAAATATGGATATATAGAAGAATGGGGCGTATCTCATGGGAAGAGATGAAAACAAATAAGGAGGTCCTAGAACATCTAGGTATGAAAAGAGAACTAATGAGGGAGGTCAAAGTTCGGCAGCTAAAACACTTTGGCCACATAAAAAGGCATAACACCTTGCAGAAGACCATAACAGAAGGGAGAGTTGAAGGCAAACGTGCAAGGGGAAGACAGCGCTATAAGTGGGAAGATAACATCAAGAGATGGACGGGAAAGAGTCTATCAGAGTGTACCACCAAGACAAGAGACAGAAGACGTTGGAGATCCATTACAGCCAACCTTCGTTGTGGAGATGGCAACTGATGATGATGATGACTTCCCTGAAGGCAAGGCATCGAAATCCTATCACTATTTGCCCATGGCTAGGCGGGGTTGTCGCACGGAAGGTCCAGTGTTCAAATCCTGGGTAAGCCACTCATGTCTGTTGTTTTTCTGTTGTCTGGTGTTCTACTTCTTTATTTCCTGCGAGTGCCTGATAACATACCTTTATATTTGTTTCATATTAATTTACTGTTTACAGGCCTCGGGTTTCCCTCCCTTATGTGTAATAAATGTTCATCCATTGTACTCCACGTCTTACCGCAGTTCCCCTCAACTTCCTCGATTTTATATCAGATATCCAGTTTTAGCCAAAAGAAATTATTTCTGATTTTAAATCATGATTGCCATTTTTTTTATTTTAATTAGTTCGAATTATTTATGTATTGGTAAATTACCTTGGCGCTTACCTTCTTGTGATTCTTACATTTCTGGCCTCAAATGTGTTGTCACATTTTTTTTATTTTAAATTTAAAAAAAAAAACATTTCAATCCCTGTAGAGCACATGCCTCCAATTAGTTCATACCCAGCACTCCTGCTCTGCGCTAACAAGATCTTTTGTTGCGTTAAATTCTACCATAATTTATACAAATGAGGTTAAGAACAAGTAATTTATACATTGTATAATGTTTATTTTATTCATAAGGGGTCGTCCACAAATGACGTGGCATAGTGAGGGGAGAAGAAGGGGGAGTTTATATTTTGTGACGTATGACGCTACGGGAAGGTGGGGGTTGGTAAAAAGGTGACGTCACACAAAAAATATACGAGTCACACTCGCTTCTTTCATAAATGATGTTTCAACTGTTATCCGCAATAGTTAACTTTTGTCCGCAATAGTTAACTTTAATCCGCAATAGTTAACTTTTATCCACGATAGCTAATTTTTATCCGCAATAGCTAACTGTTGTCTGCAATATTTAACAGTTATCTACAATAGTTAACTGCTATCCACAATAGTTACCTGTTATCCACAACAGTTGACTTTAATCCACAATAGTTGACTTTTATCCGCAATAGTTTACTTTTATCTGCAATAATTAACTTTTGTCCGCAATAGTTAACTTTTATACGCAATAGTTAACTGCTATCCGCAATATTTAACTTTTATCCGCAATAGTTAACTTTTATCCGCAATAGTTAACTTTTATCCGCAATAGTTAACTTTTAACAGCAAGAGTTAGCTTTTAACCGCAATAGTTAACTTGTATCCACAATAGTTAACTTTTATCCGAAACAGTTAACTTGTATCCACGATCGTTAACTTTTATCTACACTAGTTACCTTTTATCCACAATAGTTAACTTTTATCCGCAATAGTTAACTTTTATCTGCAACAGTTAACTTTTATCTACACTAGTAAACGTTTATCCGCAACAGTTAACTTTTATCTACACTTGTTAACTTTTATTTACACTAGTAAAATTTTATCTACACTAGTAATCTTTTATCTACACTAGTAAACTTTTATCCGCAACAGTTAACTTTTATCTACACTATTTAACTTTTATCCGCAACAGTTAACTTGTATCTACACTAGTAAACTTTTATCTACAATAGTAAACTTTTATCCGCAACAGTTAACGTTTATCTACACTAGTTAACTTTTATCCGCAACAGTTAACTTTTTATCTACACTAGTTAAATTTTATCTACAATAGTTAACTTTTATCTGCAATAGTTAACTTTTATCCGCAACAGTTAACTTTTATCCGCAATAGTTACCTTCTATCCGCAGTAGTTAACTTTTATCTGCATTAGTTAACTTTTGTCTGCATTAGTTAACTTTTATCTGCATTAGTTAACTTTTATCCGCAATAGTTAACTTTTATCCGCAATAGGGAACTTTTATCCGCAATAATTAACAACTGCCTCGTGGGACGACTTAAAATCATAATATAATCTCAGATGAAATATCGGATAATTGTTGTAACCTTTAGCTGGTTAAATTTGTTTTTTTAATTACATATATCTTTTTTAAATAATGTAATTCACACTTTAAGAAACAAAATGCAGACTAAATAAACTGTACTGTGTAAAATGAGATTTACAAAAAGGAAGTAACAAGTTATCACCATCGCGAGAACAGCCTGATGTCAAAGACACAAACGTTTAGCAACTGGGAGTAAAAGTTAACAGTCAGTGTGTGTGTGTATATACGCGTGCGTGAGTGTATATCTGTGTGTGAGTGCGTGCGTGTGTGCGTGCGTGTGTGTGTGTGTGCGTGTAATTGGAGGAGAAAATAAAATGCAAATGTATTTAGTTCAGTACGGCAAAGGTTAGGCCTCGTCTAGTGCTCTGTCGCAGCACATGAAAGGAAAAATCTTTGTAAAAGCCTGATTAATTAAACACTATTGTACTTAAAAGATTCTTTTGCCAGCACTAGTTAACACTTATTATAACTAGTGCCGGCAAAATAATCTTTTAAGTAAAATAGTGTTTAATTAATCAGGCTTTAAAATATAAATACACTTTGCTGGAGTTAGCACTTTTGCCGACGAACTGGCTCTTCTGTACTTAAGAAGACTCATAAGAATTTTCGGATTTCATTAATTGAAAAAAAAAAATTCTAATTGTTGAAGAAAATCTGAAAAACAGGAAGCACAAAGTCAAAGATGTAACAACAGAAATATTACTACTACATAAACGGAAAACGTGCATACTGTTTTAAAATTTAACAATTTCAAGGTTACAAGAAAATTTGGCCTAGATAAATATGAAAGAAAAAACAGCGAGAAAAAATTATATCCCGAGATGCATACAATCAGATAACTAGATGTAAAAAAAAAAAAAAATAAGTGTAAACAGAAAAAATTAGAAAGAAGAAAAGAAAGAGAGAGAGAGAGAGAGAGAGAGAGAGAGAGAGAGAGAGAGAGAGAGAGAGAGAGAGAGAGAGAGAGAGAGAGAGAGAGAGAGAGAGAGAGAGAGATAGAAACTGAATAGGAATGACTGCACTTTGAAAAAAAAAATGTCGACATTTCTTAAATAAATATATACTTTGTTTCTTTCCTTTTTATTTAAGTAACTTTGAATTTTAAAATAACCTCTATTTAAAAATAGATTATATATTTGTATTTTCAGCAGACGACATCACCACTAAATTACATCAGGAAGTGGAGTGGTGCTCAAAAGGCACCACCAATTTTTACATACCCAGAGATGTCACTACGTGCAGTTCAGAGAGGATGTTCTTCGTGCACACACTATTCTTGATGACACGTACTGAAACAGTGTCTTAAGACAGTAATCAACAACAGGGAATGAAGATTAAAATAACAAGTTGTATCAGTTGTATAAATGCAAAAACCAAGTACATTATATAAAAAAAATTAATTGACAAATGTACAATGATCGACAAAAATTGGTCAAGATCGTGATATAGTCTGCTGTCCACCGGTACGCGACAAATACACTTTGCTGAAGTTGTGTAAGGCTTTTTTAATTAGAGGTTCCAAAGGGTGTCGTTGCCGGGTCTTTAAGAAAAACGTCGAAAGGAACACCAGGAAACAAAAAAGCAGATGAGGGGCACATTCCCATAGTTAGTTACGAATGAAGGGGCTATTATTATTATTTAATTAGATGTAAATATGTTCTTGACACTTCTACGTGTAGGCGAGCTGCATACTGTAAGCGTGAGCAC
Organism: Oreohelix idahoensis; assembly: GCA_024509875.1. NCBI lineage: Eukaryota > Metazoa > Mollusca > Gastropoda > Stylommatophora > Oreohelicidae > Oreohelix > Oreohelix idahoensis. The sequence continues at coordinate 574,455 of JAMPIV010015415.1, read as the reverse complement.
ATCCTATGGATATAACTATTTTTAGTGCAGTTCCAAATAAAAGCTACGAAAACACTTACATTAGAAAATGATTATTTTGAAAGCTGTATAAATATTTATCTTATTGCCGCAAAGCAAAGTTGCTACTTTCATGAGTCGGTCGTGTTATATAATCACGTAGTCATTCTAATGTAACACGTTTTTAAATAGAGCTTATTAGTTTTAAAAGATTCGAGGATTCCACCTATGAAGACATGCCCCGCAAGCGAAAGGAGGAGATTGACAGGGAGATAGCTGACGGGAAACACAAGCCACAGCAGAGAAATGCTGCCAATGCCAGAGAAAGATCTCGAATGAGAGTATTAAGCAAAGCGTTCTCGAGGTTAAAGGTAAGTTAATCTTTGATTATCAAGGTTTTAGTTGCTACATACATTTTCAGTTAGCGCGTATCATTATTGTTCCGATGTCTCTGGTACAAGAAAGCTGCTTAAGATTTCTGATAGTGCTAATTTTCAGTACGAAGGTATGAAGATATCTGTAGTCTTTATATGTCACCTACACTGTTCCAGGTTTGAAGTCAAAACACAGTGAACAAAATAACAAAGACGGTCCAAAGCGGCTACATGCAAATGACCTGGCATTATAAGTCACAGAAGAACATAGATGAAATTAACATAATGACAAAGCTACAATCCGTGAATGACAGAAGTGGTTACAGAGCACTACAACATACAGTGAAATTTGAAAGGCTTGCAAACAATCAAATAAGTGGCAATCTAAAAGGATATGGAAGACGTAGACTCCGGAGTAACTGCTTTGCATCAAAAGCAAACGAACTCGCATAAATAAAACCAGACCTTGCACATACTTTCATATACACACATCATTCTTAACCGTGACATTTTTTGATATTTTTTTAATAGAATTTTTATGTTTTTATTACTTTTTAAAAGTAATTTCGGCGCCTCTCCCAAGTGGCCCACGGTAAAGCCGCCCTGCTAGCACCGCCCAAAAGCCGCCCCTTGATATATTATCAATTATTATCATCATGGAGTTTGGCATTCATTAGATGACGCGGCATTCGTAGAAGCTTCGCACTGTGAATGAATACCTTTTCCTCACGTCTGTCATCAAGAGATCGGATGTTGGTGTATCTCTCCATTGCCTGGATTGGAGAAGTCTTCATCCCTCCAGTGATTAATCTAAGGCCTGAATTTTGCACTTTTCCTAGACGTTCTGTGTTTGTTTTGGATGCCATGGCCCAGGCTGACATGCTGTCGTGGATGGATTATCAGATAGGTATAGATGTTTATAGCCCTGTCTGAACAGAGGTGATAGTGATGACAATGTGAAAGTAAGGGGTAAGATATAGTTTTTATCACGAGGGTAATCGTGTAAGAGACAGGACAGTCTCTGGATAGAATAATTTATCTAATCCAGCCTATCTGGACGACGATATTTAAATCAGACGCACTTTCTCTCCTTGTACGAAAATACAAGTTACACTGCACTCACATGCACACAATTCTGTGACAAATACGCACGAACGTGAAAACAAACTATGGATAACATATAATGAATAGGGGTTGACCGACACGATAACTAAAGGTTTAATAAAGTTTATTAGCAAATAGAAAAATTACAACATAAATCATATGCATCAAGAGATCATGGTTTATAGACAAAATGGAAATTAATCAAATAGGTTCTCCCCTCTGGTAAAGGAAAAGAAAGGACGATCCCAACAGAGGTTAATTTACCCAAAAGATCAAAAGGTAACAATAAGTGATGAAATAGTCAGGATGGAAAAAGAATAGGTTCCTAATGTAATCTATCCCGTGACTAATCAGATTATTGAGATAAAAAAAAAAGAAAAATAAGAAACCATATAAGTATATGATGTTAACAAAAGACATATGTTTCTTTCTCTGTTCATTCAAATCACATACACGCAGTGGCCACTTTCAGATTATGCTTACCCCAGTAGTTGTCGCAGGCATTCCAAGGAACTTCACTAATAAGTAATGATACTTTTAAGTGTCAACTTTTAGTTTTGCCAAATCTAGTCCCAGACTCTCCGTAGTTGCTGACTGCAAATTTCACAGGAGTCGCTAGAGTCGGTGTTTTAATTTGTCCTTGATGCAATAAGTTATCTATGCCTTCAGTTGGTTGGAGTAGGGTTCCTGCGTGGTGATCGCCGATGTAGGATTAATAGAACATATAAAGTTCCTAGGTTGTTTAGCTTCAGGTGGTTGAAACGCTAGGTTAAGTTACACAAATGTTGCTGACACTATAGTTCGCCGCAGCTGGCTGATGAGATTGATATAAATAAATCTGGTAATAGTTCTGGTCCAGTTAATATTATAATTTAATGTTTCTATTCTGCTTTCTCTCATGGAAATGAGGAAAATTGGACCGCACAGGACGCAGCAAGAAGCTCATCAATATTAAATATTCTTGGATGTTTATAATATTATAAATTCGTATGATCATAAGTTAATATGACCATAAGAAAATAAGCCTCTAGTACTCAGGTTTAATCAGCCTATTTTTTAGGAAAAGAACATATAAACATTTAACCAAATTATTAATATCATATCTAACACGTGTTAAAATACGACCTCTTCACCACTCTGTTCTAAATTAAATTGAAACCACACGTGTCTAGATTATCCTACCGTTCTTTTAACGCGTGATATGAACACTAGTCATTTATAAAATTACATAAAATGGATAGAAGTAAATAATATATGCCGTCAGTAGACAGTTATTTAATGTATGTACTAGTCAATTTAAAACGTCTCTTACTGGGAAATAGCGAGTAATCAAATTTACTTTACGGCTGGAAAATTTAGCTATAAGTTATTTAATTAGCACAGAAAATCTCAGTGAAATATAATGAAAACTTTAAATGCACTAAATCACTTTTAAAGCTAGTATATAAATTACCGCAATCAAAAAAATGAAACACTCCGCGGAATCTATTAATTTTCACTCTGTACGAGAAATCTTAAGATAACGAGCTAGTGAATTCCGGGGCCTCGATTTATAAGTAAAAAATTTGTGTTGTAAAACTTTTACTAGTCAAAGCTAGATAATCGGGGTTTTACTTTCGTGATAATTTGTTTAGGATTGTCTCCCTTCCTTGCAAATCATTGTCTCTGTCTTATATTCTCTGGGCATGCGCACATGCTGAGGACAATTTCAGACTTCCGGAGTGAGACGATGAAACCCTGAGCTGAAGGGTCGGACATGTTTTTCGTCCGTACGATTTCCTCTAGATCATGGGGTTGGAAAGTTCTTCCATACGACTGAAATGTCATGGTTTGCCCCTTTGATTCTGTGTTCGTCAAGTTAGACGATTATTGTTATATGTGTATCCATGGAATTCTTTTTTGAAAGGTAAAGAGGACTATAACTTTGTTTCGACTTATCGAACGTTAGGGTACCTTTGCAGTGAGTGAAACTCACTTATTTAAAGAGACAGAATTCCTGTGCTTCTTGGTATAGCCAAATGAGTATTATGTTTATGGAACAGAAGCATTATTATGATGATGATGATGAACGCCACAGGATGGCGGAATATTAATTTAGCATGGACTATTCGTGCCTGCTAATTTTGGGATACACAGCTGTATAAGTACTGAAGCCCTGGACTACGGCCAATACTATCCAGCAAGAGGAAAGATATTTGGCGATCTATGCCAATGATGATGATTTCAGCCTGAAATATTGCTACTATGCAATTCATAAACTCTTTGTTGGACGACAGAGTTTATTTGAGTACCTAACGCGCTGAGTTAGTGGTACAGAAGATTACTGTAACTACAGAGACAGATAATGATTGTTTATGTCCTGATGTACAATGCACGCCTTGTTAACTACCATGTTCAACAACCATTTCGTATGATGTGATGTCTCTGACCATTATCAATTTGACTGTCTTAACCATGCTACTGTTGGTTTTCGTGAATAAATACGTATAATGTGCCAGCAGTCTTCGTTACGTCATTGACGACTGCATATGAGTGTAAGGGTGTATTATTCATCTACCAAGAGCTCTGAGCATTCGCGTCTGCACCCACACTCAACACATTATCATACAGACGTTACACGAACACTGTTTTGAGGGGCTAACATAACTGGCAGAACCCCGCGCTGGTGACCTACATTCCAGTCCAGATGACAGACGACACGGTCACTCTGCCATTTTCTCCACGCATACACAGTGTACCAGTACTTCTACATTTCTGACAGTAACATCCGAAAGGCCTTCCCAACCGGAAAGATCTCCTCCAATTCTCTTCTCATCTCCACTTTATTCACACCTGCCTCCACCACAAAATTCTTCCTAATGGATTCTCTTCCAATTTTCATCCATCTGCTGGTATACTCAATCCTAGGGAACAACGTCTCCTACAACGAATTGAGACCAGATGTGGCTTTCAACGTATGCGCGTAGTGGCCGCCAGTCACTCCCGCCTTTTATCAGACCTCAGTGCCCAACAGACCCAACTTCTGCTTCACTTACGTTGTCTTACCTCCTACAACTTCCCTTTCTATTCTATGATACGCACCACTATCCACACACTGAACCGGCAGCTGCATGAATTCCTTTCTACGTCCAAACACCATAAACTACCCCATCTCATCCCTACCCCCAAAGCTACCCCTCCATCCTCCACTCCATCATGCACTCAGGTAGTCTGCATCCCCCCAGATCTACCCCTCTCTGAGGGAGAGCGCTCTGTTCTTAGTAAGGGCCTAAAATTTGTTCCTCTTCGTCCGACCCTAGACCAATACAATCTCCTCCAGGATGTTCATCGGTTTCACCGTCGCATGAGGCTGAAGTTCCATTTTAGAAAGGAAGACAGCACTCCGCAGTCTCAGGCTGAATCCGACATCTTCGCACGCTTTCCTGACTCTACTAAACCCCCCTTTACACCTAAACCTGGGGCCTCTCATGCCCTGGACCTGTATATCAAGAACACCATCCATGACATTCAGCAGCTCCGCCCTCGTAGATTGCATTATTCCAATCTCACTTCGGCAGAGTCCTGCGCTCTCTCCCTTCTTCGCCGCAGAGACGACATTGTCATCAAACCGGCTGACAAGGGAGGAGCCATTGTCGTCTGGCAGAAGGACTTATACCTAAGTGAAGGTAATAACCAGTTGACCAATGGCTCTTTTTACAGGCCCAGGACCAGCGATGCGACTGTCTCTAACAATCGCATTGTACACAACACTATTAAACAGCTCATCACTAGTAATGCTCTTCCTCCCGAAGCTTCTCGTCTTAGGATTCATGACAGCTCTTTGGGCAAGCCTGTATTCTACATGCTCCCCAAAATTCATAAGATTGAAAACCCTGGCAGACCTATTGTCTCAGCCTGTTCCTGTCCTACTGAACACATTTCTGACTTCCTCGATAGCATTTTCCAGCCTATCGTTGAGAATCTTCCCTCCTTTGTCAAAGACACCAATCATGCTCTTACAACTTTCTCCTCTATCCGACTCTCAGCAGACCGCTCCTACCGTCTTTTCTTGTTAGACGTCTGTTCTCTGTACACCTCTATTCCCCACTCTGATGGTCTCCGAGCTCTTCGGTTTTTTCTTGACCAACGCACTTGCCCTTCTATATCCACTGTCACTCTTCTCCGTCTTGCTGAACTGGTCCTTCAACTGAATTCCTTTGAATTCAATGGTCAGTTTTTTGACCAAATTAGTGGTGTTGCCATGGGAACGAAGATGGGTCCTAGCTATGCCTGCCTGTTCATGGGCCATATGGAGCATCAGATATGGCAACAATACTCCGGTCCTTTCCCCGGGTTTTACCGCAGATATATCGATGATGGCATAGGTCTCACAGATATGTCTGAGACTGATTTATATCGCTTCATCGACTTTGTCAACCACTTTCACCCCACCATCAAGTTCACCTCCTTTGTCTCCACAGTATCTGTCAACTTCCTTGACATTACTATTTCTATCACGCCCTCCGGCCTTAATACCTCAGTATACTACAAGCCGACAGATGCCCACAGCTACCTCCTGTATACCTCTTCTCATCCTCGGGCCTGTCGTGACTCCCTTCCTTTTTCACAACTTCTCCGCCTCCGCCGTTTGTGCCAAGACGACGATGACTTCCACTTCCGAGCAAATGAGATGTTGGATTTCTTCCGTAGCAGACTTTATCCGGAACATGTTCTCACCTCTGCTCTCCAACGTGTGCTCCCCATCTCTCGTCAGGAGGCCCTCATACCTCACTATAAATCCACTTCAGATAGAGTCAAATTAATCTTGACCCATCACCCTCACAGCACTGCTGTCCAACGGATCCTTTTCCGCCACCTCCCTATCCTCCAAACAGAGCCTGCGACCCAAGCAGTATTCGGTGAAGCACCTTTGGTGGCATATAGACGAGACAAGAACTTGAAGGATCTTCTTGTTCACAGCCGTCTCCCAAAGGAGAATGCCACTCACTTTGGCACACTACCCTGTGGTCGGACACGATGCAACACGTGCAAGTATGTCATCTCAACCTAGAAGGTGTCCTTTCCTAAGGCTACGTACACCATCACTAGTAGCTTCACGTGTGAATCGCGTAATGTCATTTATAAGATCATATGTAAACGTTGCTGCAAAACCTATATTGGCCAAACAGGCAAACGACTTGGGGACAGATTCAGCCAGCACTTAAATGACATCTCTCAGCAAAAGTCCACACCAGTTGCCACACACTTCAATAGTCCTGACCACCAGGGTCCCATCGACATCCAGGTCACTGCGATCCGATCCTGCTCCTCTGACACTGCCAGCCGAGAACAGCTTGAGAACCGTCTTATCCACCGCATGGGGTGTCTAAAACCAGCCGGTCTCAACACTTTCCACACCTTTGTCTGAGGTCACCCTTTCCTCTCTTGCTCTATTTGGACTCTTTCCACTCTTATCCTATTCTTCTATTTTTATGCCATCCTCCATAATATGTATGGATGTACACGTTTTCTAATTTGTCTTGATTTTTTATTTCATATTCATTTATCTCCTACTTATTCTGTCCTCTTCTATTTCCAGTCCCCACTTTTATTATATTTGGGTAGTTTTTTGTTCAGTTTCGTTTTTTAGTTTTTAGCTTCTTAGTATGTATTGTGTACTTCCGGGGTCAAAAGTCACTTCCTTTTCAGCCATGCTTCGCCTTCAGGGAAGTACCTAGATTTTATTATTATTATTATTATTTTTATTTATTTTTATATTTCTTTAAGTTCTTATGTCTCCTATCTAGCCTTCACTTTCTTTCTTTTCCTGACGAAGGCCTTGTGGCCGTAACGTAGACTACTTTCTTTGTCTTTTGTCCTCGTAAGACGAATCACCTTTTTTCGATTTTTTTTCAAACCCATCCAATTTCAGGGCAGAAGCTATAGCACTTCTACAAGCTCTGAAAATCCTCACCAGATCAGAACAGCAGCCACCAGTTAAGATAGTAATCTTCACTGACTGTAGATTACTACTGGAATCAATACAAAACATCAGAAATGATACCGTGATGAATGAGATCAGATCTGAGCTTAACATCATCCAAAGGTCATCAACCATTGTCCTTCAGTGGTTACCCTCCCATTGTGGAATTGCTGGTAATGAGATAGCAGATGTTCTATCAAGAAGAGACAGTAAAATGGAATAGTACAGCCACCCACTGCCCTATCGAGAAGCAAAAACCATCATCCACAACAAGTACAAAAATCAGTGGAAGGAGGAAGGGGATGTTGTAGCAAGTTTAATTTGCTGGGGAGGTTATGATGTTATACCTAAAAGGAAAGAAATCTGTGTCTGTGTTAACCGTGTGAGGTCAAGCACATGTAGGCCCCTGACTCTAATAGATGATAATGATGTATTTGCAGGGAACCTAACGCTACCTCCCTAGATCTCACACGGTCACTATTTTGGCTCTAGTGTCTGGTGTATGATGTACCTAATGTCTAGGAGAGAAATGAAAATGATGGTACATAAACATAAAACACTTTAATTCACTATAAGAAAATGAATAAAACAGTGGTTAAGGTTTTTCTTTAAAATAGAATATTTTCTTTTTACAATTTAATCTGCCTGTCCTGCCATCTCTTTTGGACAGGTCTTTGAAAATGAGGAAAAGATAGTTTACATAAAAGGATTAACTAAAATGTGTGGACACTTTGTCCGATAAGTATAAAGTCACTCTATCTCTCCTGTTGGTGTATTCACAGATTACCACTTTATTATCTAATAGTGTTTGTCACTTGTTAGGAGGGGCTGTAGTTTTATCACGCCCCATAACATCCTGGGTATGATTGAAAATATCAAAGTTTATTATAACTGAAGTGTCAGATATACCCAGATGCTAACACATCACCTGGGATTCTTTGTAGAAGGATAATTCAGTATGTCGTTGCAGAAAATATAGATATCTCAACACGCACAAGCTCCTCCAGCTATCTGCTGACAGCATAAACGTTTTACCGGAGACTTGTTGGCGTTACACTCACTCATCAGGTTTCCTGTCACCGGCTGGTAACAGGAAAAAAAACCTCTCCAATAAAACGACACCCTGGCCTTTTTATATCTGATCACACTTTATTATTATTATTTACATATGGTGGTATGGGGTCAGCCTCGCGTGCATACAGGTGCACTCGCCCCTAATTTTATATGACTCACACCTTGCTGTGACCACACCTCAGGTCTCTATGGCAGATACGCCACTGTACTTTTACATAGTTTTTCTCAATACAATAACGTGGAGTAACCACATTTCCTTTTGTATGATTTGCTCTTCTTTTTTAAATTATAAACGCTCCAGGCATGTTGAACAGTGTTCATGGAACACGGAGGCTTACTAACATATTCTAATACAATAATATTAAAACAAAATCATGACAATATACACCAGTTAGATACAGTTCAATGTGAGGACTCAACAATGTCTGCTCCCGGCATGTCCTTCACTTTTCCCAATAGCAGTATCTAACTTTGGCAGTTGTAATAAACATATTAATACATAAAGCATTCTTACCACAATTTTCACAGAAATATGTAACAAATAACGCTGACTTGCAAATAATGGCCTCAGTTTTTCTCTGCCCTGCCCAGACTGCTAATTAATTCTTTATTTTACAAATTAACACAGCTGATCTCAGCGTATTTGATAGAAAAAGGTTTTGTCAACTGGTGATGAGCATTGAAAGCTTTTTGCTAATATCTATTAGTACTGGCCAATGGAAAACTTGCGACTACCAGAATTCAAATGGAGTTTTTGAAAAACAAAAAAAAATTCCAAACAAACTCTGTGTCTGGTAGTCGATTGGCCAGTCTGCGTTAGTTATGCCCAATAGAAAAAGATGTTTCGTTTTTAGTTACATTTTTCCTATCTCTCCCCTTTCACTCCTATACCAACTACTAGAATTTGAATTACTACCACGCCTCTTTCTAAGCTGGCTTCCCCACTAACGTTATGAAAAAACAAGCAGGAACCACAGTCTGTCCGTCTTAGTGTTACTAGACATGTAGTATTATCTCAATAACTTGGCTAATAATTGGACTACCATATTTTTTAAAACACATTTTGGCTCAGGAGATACTAAGCTATAATAATATATGATTTTTATGGTCAGTTTCGGTATGGTTTAGATTTTCAATTTTGTCACTGTCAATCGTCAAATAAAAATTTTACACAAGTCGGCCATCTTCCCCCTCTCATCTCTCTCTAGCATTTTTATTCAAGTAACTAACTTGTTTGAGTGACGTCAAAAAAACATTACTCGGCGAGAATTTAAACTGTCTGTGTGTATATATCATCGGGCCAATCCCACAGCGTGTCAAGCGAAGCGGGGTTGTTCGCGGCGGGTGTTAGAATTGGCGTTAATTATTACTGTTGTCTCGTGTTACACTACCAAAAATGTAAGGATTACTACAATTTAAGGCGTTAAAGTTAAAGTATTACGTTAATTCAGACAGTAGTGTGGCGGCACATTTCTGGAAGATCGTTAATTATAAGTCTTGCCGCAGTCTCTATCAGATCGGGCAAAATGTTAAAAATGTTTAAAGTACGTCACAAGGAAAGCGAGTAGGTTTATACGGCGGGATCGTTTCTAAGCATTATCATGGCACAAAATTGAGCGCGATGCTAGCGTGTGAGATGCTCATAGTCAGACACAATCGGGCTGGGTTATTTATTATTATAGGACTAAAATCTTACTGAAATGAGCAATTATCTCGCAGATTTTACTACAGATGTATACAGCAGAGATGACCCAATCCACCATCTAAACAGACATCAACAGACCACCATTTTCCGACTGAGAACTGGTCACTGCAGACTACTTGGCCATCTCTATCGCCTTCGGATACCCCACACAAATGAATGTCCATGTGGAACTGAAATCCAGACACCCGAACACATTCTCCAAAACTGTCCAACCCATGATGACCTGCGACGTTTGACCTGGCCAAGGGGTGCTGAGCTCCAGCAGAAGCTATGGGGCTGCCGCGCTGACCTGGTAAAGACTGTGGACTTTGTCCTGGCGACAAGCCTGCAGATTTAGCATGACTACAAACTGAACGCAGAAGAAGAAGAAGAAGAAGAAGAAAAATTATCATCATTTTCGCATGCTCTTGCAGCGGTGGTTTCTGTAGCCAATTGTTTTTTGTCGAACAACCTCATATTAGTCTCGCCATGTACGACATGCATGAGTATGCAGTAGTCCGATTCTTTCTTAATCTCCTTAAAGACCCTTTAAATTAACACTGTTTTAGTGGGCTCATATATTGCATTAAAAAGCTGTTTGATCATGGTTTTCTGCAATATAGGCATGATTACTTGTCCACAGACTACGCTTCCATGGGTCCCCGCAGATACCAAATTGTCTATTTGTCGTCTTTCTAATCTTGACGCTCAAATCTCTATGGTCAACTAATAGTAGAGAGTTGGAATTATGCATGCAAGTCCCTTGCATTGATACATTTTAATAATAAACAAAAAGCATTAACCCAGCCGAATTAATATATTAAGTAAAACAATGTACAATAAGGTAGAAATAATTCAATTAAAGTAAGCGAAAGAACGAAATGCGAATATAGTGTAGCAAAGTTGATTTTGCTGGGGAGGTTATAATGGTATCCTAAATGAATGAAAAGGTGTCTGCTTTAACCGTGTGAGGTCAAGCACATGTAGGTCTCTGACTCTATAAATGATGATGATGAATTATGTGCAGAGAACCTACCGCTACCTCCCTAGGTCTCACACGGTCACTATTCTGGCTCTAGTGTATGGTGTACCTAGTGTCTAGTCGAGAAATGAAATGATGGTACACAACAGTCAAACACTTTGAGTTTCTATAAAGAAGATAATAAAACTAGCAGTTAAGTTTTTCTTTAACAAATTTTCTTTACAATTTATTTTGCCTGTCCATTCATAGCTTGTGGACAGGTCTTTGAAAATAAGGACAAGATAGTTTACAGAAAAGAACAATTAAAATGTTGGGACAATTTGCCCAATAACTAAAAAGTTATTATGTATTTATATATATGTCTTTCCTGTAGGAAATATTAAAAGAATTCACTTTATTCATATAAAGGGAGAGTCACTGTAGATGAGGGCTGTAGTTCATCCTACCCCCATAAACGTCCTGTGTATTGTTTTGAAACACAAGAAAATGTCAGAGATGCCCCAGATGTCTAACTCATCACCTGGGAGTCCTTGTTGTAAGATATTTCAAGGTGTAGTTGCAGAAAGTTTCAATTTCACCACTCGCCAAAGCTCCTACTGATATTCGACAGCATATAAGACTGGTTGGAGACTGGTTGGCGTTTATTAGTACTCAGCAGGTTTCCTGTCACCAGCCGGCAACAGGAACATAGACCCTCTGCAACAAAAGGACACCCTGGTCTTTTATCTCTGATCACTTAATCTAACACTTAATTTCCTACGTGGATATGGGGTCAGCCTCGCGTGCCTTACAAGTGCACTAGCCACGAATTGTACAGGAGTCCCACCTTGTTGTGACCACACCTCAGGTCCTTATATTAGATACGCCACTGTACGTTTACATACTTTTCCTCCATACAATAATGTGGAGTAACCACATTTCCTTTGATATTCTCTTCTCTTCTTTTCTTTTCAATTATATTTGCTTCAGGCATGTAAACAGTGTTCATTGAACACAGAGGCTTACTAATCTATTTTAATACAATAATATGACAACATAATCATAACAACATACATCAGTTAGATACCGTTTAATGTGAGGACTCAACAATGTCTGCTCCCGGCATGTCCTTCACTTTTTCTCAATAGCAATATCTAACTTTGTAGTTGGACCAAACATATTAAATTTCATAAAATATCCTTACCACAATCAAGAAATATATAAACAAATGACGCTGACTGTGTGAAGAAATGGCCTCAGCTTCCTCCGAACTGCACAGACTGTGAATTTATTCTTTATTTAAGTTTAGAATTAACACAGCTGTTTCTCAGCGTATCTGAATAAAATGTTTAGTTCAACTGGCAATGAATAGTCAAAGCCTTTTGCTAATATTTACTAGCACTGGCCAATCGAAACGTTCGGCTACTTGAATTCAAAAGCAGTTCGAATGAAAAACCAAAATAATTTCGAATAATTTCTGCGTCTGCTTTAGTCATGCCCAATACAAAAAAAAAATTTCGTTTAGGATTACATTTTTCCTACCGCTCCCCTTTTCAGTCATACTCTTTTTACTCAAGCGAATCTGAATGTACCTCCCTGCCTCTTTTCCAAGCTCGCGTCCCCCTAACGTTACCAAAAAACATAAGCAGGAACGCCAGTCTGTCTGGTCGAGTGTCCGTAGATATTAGTATTTCTTCAATAACTTATCTAATACTGGGACTATCATATTATTTAAAGTACATTCTTACTCAGCGAACTCTACGTCATACTACCATATAATTTTATGGGGAACTACATAATGGTTTAAAATTTCCAATTTTTGTCATGTCAATCGTCAAATAAAATTTTGCACAAGACCGCCATCTTTCCTCTCCTTCATCTCGCTAGCATGTATTTTTTTCAAATAACTAACTTGTTTTAGTTACGTCAGAAATGCTACCACTAGGAGAAAAATAAAATTGTCTGCGTGGTTTTGCCTTGGCTGGCTTTTCCACAGCGTGTGTATATGCATTGCAGACTGTGTCAGCGAAGCGGGGTTTGACGGGGCGTGTTAAGAATTTGCGTTACTAATTAGTATTGTATCGTGTAATACTACCAAACAATGTAAGGATTACTACTAAATTTTTGCGTTACAGTTGACAGAAAGCGTTACTTCAGATAGTTATTTTGCGGCACGCTTCCGCCAATAGTCAGAAAGAGCAAGCATGAAATATAATACCCAAAACCTTATGAACAAAGACACAAGAGTACAGTTCAACCTAAAGTTGAGAAATAGATTTGAAGCACTGGAGAACCTTGAAGAGGAAAGTATAGATAATCATTGGTGAACAATTCAGGAAGCATACAGGAATACATGTGAAGAAGTTCTTGGCAAAAGAAATAAACAACAGAAGGAATGGCTCACAGAAAACACATGGAACCTCATAAGAGAAAGGAGAGATATCAAACAGCAAGTAAACAACTGTAAAGATGCAGAACAGAAAACACAACTGCTCACAATATATTGGGAGCTAAACAGGAAAGTGAGAAAGAGTGCCAGGCAAGATAAACGAGAATTTATTGAAAAACTTACAGAGGAAGCCGAGATTGCGAGAGGAAGCCGTGATTGCGACAAAAAAGGAGACTTTAAAACATAATATAAATTCACTAGAACTTTATATGAGAAACAGCTAAACCACAAGACAACATTGAAGAGCAGAGAAGGACAAAACATTAGCAATGAAAAGAAACAAAGAGCCAGATGCGCTGAATATTTTAAAGAAATCCTAAACCGAAACCAACCAATACAACAACTCATCATAGAACCAGCAGAAGAGCCACGACAGTGCAACATGAATCCACCCACTAAACAAGAGATCTCTCGGGCAATAAAACAGCTAAAACTGGGAAGGCTGCAGGACCAGATGAAATACCACCAGACGCCCTGAAGGCAGATATACCATACACTACAGAGTTGCTATGTTACGATGTTATTATGTATGAATCGTGTTGGCCCCACTTAAATTTGTCATCAGTAAAATTTACGCGCTGACATATTTATCTGATGCCAACATGAGATGCTTTGCACAATAGTTTTTTTTAATTAATGAACGCGATTATGCGTGGACGACAATGAATAGTGATGACGTCGTAGGGTGTTATGCTAATGCATAACAACGGTCTTTTTGGACCCTTTTGATGATGATCTCCGTCGAAGCAAGACGTGATCTGTAGTACTCCCGAGATATTAGTGTGCAGTTTTCTCCTCAACTATTTTACCAAGGGTCGTCATTATTATTAACGATGCAGTAATGGAGCATCGTATCTGTTGAGTAACCTTCTTTGAAGAGGATATACAGGGAGTACATTTTATTATAATTAGTAGAATTACTAGATCGCCAAACTCCAATTATCACTACCGGATGTTCCGCTAGACGGCATCGCGTGTAAAAAGGTTGGACCTTTTGACGATGAACGACTTATTATAAGAGACTGCACTAAGCTATGCATTTATTCCTGCCATGTATGTTCTTGATGTTTCGTCGTATAATAAATATGAAGTAATCGTGGACTCTAACACGACATTGTTGTCAACTCACTCAAGTCGAATTTTGATATGAAGACTCACCTTCGCACTTACCATCAATCAGCACTATTGCTCAATTAAAATATATTACAAGCAAGATGAATAGAACATTCTCTCTTCCCCCCCCCCCCCCTCCCCCTCCCCCTAACATGCTACATCAGCTCTAGAATCTTTAACTCAAATGTAAAGTCAGTCTTGCAGTATGACACAGAGATATGGCATGTCTCAAAGAACATCACCTCCAAACTACTGATATTTGTAGATAGATGTCTCCGACGGATGCTCCGTATAAGATGGCCAAATGTAATAACAAATGTAGAGCTAAGGAAAAGATGCGGGCAACAGCAAATTCAAATGTAAATTAAGGTAAGAAGGTGGGGATGGATATGACATACACTCAGAAGAGAACAATCAAGCATAGCAGGTGCCCTTGACTGGATGTCACGGGATTGCCTCCCCTTGCTTTGCAGTAGTGGTCCGCTAATGGTCACAACGTAAGCGTATCTAAAAGTAGATCGTCCAAGGTATCTATCTTCGCGCAAGATTACTCTTGGCAAAGATATAGATAGACGATGAATGGCGATTCTACCTTAGGGGAGCCTTCACAAGAAATTCCCAGAAGTCAAGATCAAACGCTGCTTAAGGGCTGAGCACATTTGTTAAGTTATTATCTGGTCCGTCGCCTTTATTGAAGGGGTTATGCACTGATTCTGGCCCGCCAAGCCCCCAGTTGGAGTAATCCAACGAATGCCTTCTTATAATTAATGGCTCTGTATTTATATATATATATATTTATCAAGGAAAAATTGGGTCACACGTTTGCTTTCGTACATATAAACTGAATCAACTATTATTGTTTAGTGTAAAATAACATACACCAAATTTAATAGTCAATTAGTTCAACAAGTTAAAATAATGATTAAATGGGGTGAAAGATATATTAAATTTTTCCTCATTGAGGTTTTGGTAGGGCGTTAATAAGAATAATGTCCGTATTTTTGCTGTAGCCTGTTATACACAACTTAGCTCCAGGTGAGTCCTGCAGCTGTGGTTTCCGTCACTTCTTTTTGGTGATGAGTACACTTCTCCACTTAATTCGTCCACTGTAGGCGGTTGGTGGTGATACTCTTCTTTCACACTAGTGTTGTGGGAACTTCAGTACTTAAGTCTGATGTCTTGTAACCACGAACTGTGACAAATTAGAAACAAACAAATTCCTCAGTACATTTTCATGCGTTCCACCCACGACTGTTAACCTCTCAGAAGAATTAAATTCCCGAGCACACAATGTAACTCAGGGAATATGATGAAAATTCACCAATATCCCTCTGGGTGTCATCTAGGAAATTGCGTCTGGAGTGCATGAATAATGATTTGCATGAATTACAATTAAAAAGGTATATAAATCTCACAAAAGGATTCTATACACTTTAGGCACATGTGATGTAATCATCACTCATTACTCGTCGCGACTCCCGTCGGGGTCTGGGTCATCTCTGCTGTCGGATTTCCCCGCATGACTAGTCAGAAACAATCACTAGCTCTTGCAGTGGTGGTTCGTGAATATACTATTTTCATATGTTGAGGTTGCCAGCCTCATATATAACCACATAGCAAGAATCCTGTAGAATTTACATTAGTAAATAATGTATTTACACTTACCCGAAAATTTTGGGAATACACACGTCTCCTGGCACAGATTTAGAATGGACCCACAGCCCTGTAGTTAGATGCTGTTCGAATCACTTGAGTCTGAGCAATTCCTCTTATGACGGGTGAAAGACTTGGTCTGGAAATCTATAATTCCACTTATGACTTCTTGTGATAGAATTCCCAAGTTTCCAGTCTTGTATTAAAATTGCGGATTTACTTGTGAATTCCAAAGTTGCCCAATACTCGATCTGGTACTTATAGTTGTAGAATTGTAAGTCCTACCCTCTTTCCTCTGGCTTGTAGGAGGTGTTTAGTTGACGCTGCGATGCAGTCTGTCTGTGTTGTGTGCTGTGACTCCGAGTTTGTTAGATTATATCTCACAATCGTTAGTTTCAAATCCCAGCTGTGTATCCACCGAAAGTTCCAATCAAATCATTGTAGATTCTGGCGAACCAATCCAATCTATCTAGCACTGTTTGGGTGGGGAAATTTAGCATTACTCATCCCACGCATATTTGAAAATATTAAATTTAATATACACGCGTGGCCTCTTACACAGTGATGTCATATCATTACCTAAGACTTCCGGCGCACCTCTGTTTATCATAATAATCTGCGTTCCTACGCCAGACAGATGTCTGGACAGCCCGTGTGGTCTTCTTTCATGTGATCATATACCAGCTTGTGTCAACATGATCAGCCGCTTCCCAATGGGGTCAAATGTTTGACGGCCACTTTCCACATGTGATCAGACAGATTAGGCGACAAAATATTATCGCTGGCCGGGTCACCAGACCTGGCGAATCGTAACAACAGTCGTGGAGTGTGAAACTATAAGATACGCATTACTCCCATAGCAAATACTGCCATAGGGGAGTGGCGTGTTAGAGAATTCACCATGCTATGTCCAGCATAGAGCAAAATAGTAGAAATAACGAATGAAAAAGCATGATTTGTGCCAAATAAAAGCGATGAGTGAGAAAAATGAAGAAAAAGAAAGGATACTGCCGGAGGGTTGAAGGTGTGAGAGATCACACAAAAGGACACGTACAGACGTGTCGTCACACTGGAACCCACAAGGGAAAAGAAGAGTGGGGAGGCCAAGGAGAACTTGGAGAAGAACTGTGGAAGAGGAGGCTAAGAAAATTGGAATACTTGAGCACAGCTGAAAAAAGACAGCCCAGAATAGAAATCGATGGAGAGCAACTGTTTCAGCCCTATGTACCACAGGGAACGGAAAGGAGAGATGATGATGATTCTCTTGCATAGGAGGAATAATACACATAAATGGGCATGTTGCAAGCAATCGTAAGAAATAAAGAAGTAAAAAACTAGACAACTGAAAAACGAAAGAAGTGATAAGCTTATCGTGGAGTCGAACCTAGGACCATCCGAACGGTAATACTTTATTTATTTATTGCATAGGATAAAAGGAGATGGTCAGTTATCAATATCCAATAATTCGGACGACTTTCCTTCTCTGGTCTCAGTAGATCACTTGTAAAACGTATCTGCTTGAGAGAAGGCTTCAGGCTCAAGTCTCAGTTTATCCACTGAGAAAAGAACAGTTTATTAACTCTTCATGTCACATGCCGTTTTAAGTTTTCAACATGCTCAAATTACTCTTCTTCTTTGATCCTTAGCCGCCGACCGTCAAAGCAGTCAGTGGCCATCACGCCTAGTGGCGTCTTGTAGGGCAACAACAAATTGATTCCACTTTGCTCGGTCGGTGGCCATCCTTCGTACAGTGCCCCAACTCTGGTTCATTCCCTGCATCTCAGCCTCCACAGTCCTCCGCCAGGTTGTTTTTGGTCGGCCTCTCTTTCGTTTTCCTTCAGGGGTCCAAAGCATAGCTGTTCTTGTGATGGCATCGGGGTCTCTTCTGAGGACATGACCAACCCAGCTCCAGCGTCTGCCAGCTATGATGGTGTGCATGTCCTCTTGCTTGCTACGAGTAAGCAGATCTTGGTTAGTGATGGTATTCGGCCAAAAGATTTGGTGAATTTTTCTTAGGCATGTTGTGTGAAAGGAGGACAATTTCGACATTTCCTTCTCTGTAACTCTCCAGCATTCCGCACCATAGAGAAGCACAGAAAGCACACAGCTCAGATATAATCTTAATTTTGTGCTTGTGCTGTATTGGGAGGACTTCCAGATGTTGTTTAGGCTAAAGAAGGCTGTTCTTGCCTTATTCATTCTGATGTTGATGTCTTTGCCTGCCCCGCCATCTGGTGTTACTATGCTTCCTAGGTATGTGAAAGTATCTGTCTGTACCAATTGCTGATTCCTTACTGATATGGGCTCAGGGTTGCTCACAATGAGCGTCATGACCTCAGACTTCTTTAAATTGATGTTCAAGCCCACCTGCTGGCTAAACTTGTTAAGTCTATCCGTTTTTTCCTGGATGTGTTGATGTGAATGTGCTAGTAGTGCAATGTCATCTGCATATTCCAGATCTTCCAGTGTAGAAAATGTTGTCCATCTTATTCCTCTTGGACTGCCCTCTGTTGTCTGGCGCATCACCCAGTCTATGACTGTTAAAAATAGAGTGGTTGACAAGGGGCATCCCTGTCGTACTCCTGTCTTCACCTCAAAGGTTAGGTTGCTCTGCCCAACACTACACGTAAAGTTGGCATAGAGGCTTTTTATGATTGACACTATGCAGCTTGGAATTCCATAAGCCCTCAGTATTTTCCATAAACTGTCCCTATGTATGCTGTCAAAAGCCTTTTCAAAATCAACGAAATTAATGTAAAGCTGTCTTTGCCATTCTGAGCACTGCTCTATAATGTTCCTGAGAGTGAATATATGATCTACACATCTTCTATTCTTTCTAAATCCTGCTTGTTCCTTCCTCAGTTTGTGGTCTACTGCCTTTGAAATTCTCTGTATAATTATCCTGCCTAGTATTTTGCTGGGAACTGAGAGAAGAGTGATTCCTCTCCAATTATTGCAGTCTGCAAGATCTCCCTTCTTGGGCAACTTGACAATTGTTCCTTTTTTCCACTCTGATGGTGTTGTCCCCGTTTTCCAGACTTGTGCATATAGTGGTTCTAATAGTTCTGCTGCTAGCTCAGGGTCTGTCTTAAATAGCTCTGCATTTAAGTTATCATGGCCCGGAGCTTTGCCGTTCTTTAACCCTTTGATTGCTGTTATCATTTCTTCTTTTCGTGGAATGTCTGTATTCACATCTAGATCGTTTTCAGCTTCAGGAACATTCAGTTGTGTCTCTGGTGGTTCCTTGTTCAGAATTTCTCTGAAGTGCTCTGCCCATCTTGTTTCCTGTCCCTCTGCTGTCGTGATGAGATTACCTTGCTTATCTCTTACTAATGTAATATTGTTTGCACCTCGTTTTCCGCTGATGAATTTAGTTATTTTGTATATTGTGCTTTGTTCATTTCTCAGTTGCTCTCTCTGCCTGTCTTGCAAGATCGTCTAGAACAGGGGTCGGCAAACTTTTAGTAGTGCCGTGCCGAAGTAATGTTGCTAAGTCACTCAGCGTGCCAACCTAAGTGCACCAGGTTTTTATATACAACAATTATTGAAACAATTTAAAAATGATCTTGTGTTTCCGTTACATCAAATAACTATTCTATTCTTTGTAGATTATTCAATATTTTAATATAAATAGGAACAAATATCAATACAAATATTATGTTTTGCAAAATTTAAGTTCTGAACACATTAGTTTGAAATTTTATAATAAAATTGCCATATGTATATTATGTTAAGACAGAAAGTCCAATAGTTTGAAGAACAAAACAATTAAATAAACCAAACATAAAACACGTTATTAAAATTTTAATATGAGTAATCATTGATTCTTATTGATCTGAGTCATTAATCAATTAATGGGACCCGTGTCCTTGCTTCTCCTTGGTTAATTGTTCAATATCAGGTGTGTATTTAGTCAATTTCAGCTTCACACAGGCTTCTGAATGCACAGGTGTTAGGCGACTTCTATGTGAACTTAAAACAGCTTTCATGTGTGAGAAAATTTGTTCACATGTATAAGTTGACCCAAAAGCCGAAAGTAGAGCAAATGCAACTTTCTTCAAACAGGTGAACGATTCAGGCAGGGATGTCCAACAGTTGAGGATGGCAGCTGACTTTTCCAAGCAGCTTCCTTGTGGTGAAGTGGGATGTTATAAATATTTATAGGGGACTTAGTGTACTGACTGAGATCAGCTGTGAAGGTATCTATATCTAATAAGAGTAGTGTATTATAGATAACCTTACTTGCTGCCACATATATATATATATATCTCAGTCAGAATTATTCTGGAATAGTGTGATGACTACGTTGTATGTCTAGGGTATGTGTATGATGAAGTGTAAGTCATAACAACAACAGACAGATAAACAATTTAATTTATTCCACCACACTTGACAACACTGTGACACTCACATACATAAAACACTCTACAAGGATATCTTAAAGGAGTCACTGATAACTTTTCAAATAACAATATGTATTCATTTCTGTCATGAATGAATATGTGTCCTGATTCAAATACAAAGGGAACCAGGAATCACAATCAATTTTAATTACAAGTTATATGTACAGAATTTATCAATATGAATATTGTAGTGACATATATTATTAAAAGTATCCTATGTGTGTCAGTTGTGTAGTAGTAATATGAGGTAATACTGGTTTTGTTTTGTTCAAGCTCTGTTGGTATTTGTCATCATGACTTCAATAGTTTGTCTTTATTGGAACTAGAATTGGAGATGTTCTCAGTTCCTGATATTAAAACAATTTACTTCCCCTCTTAAGTTTATGTTACAATGTTATTTTAAGATGGGGGTACATAATTTTGAGCTCAGCTGGCCACATCAGCTTATCTTGCGTGATGGCGGCAGGAAAGGACTCCTCTGCTCGATTTCTCCCCTGTGCTCTGGAGACACCTCACTGATAGCTAAATGGACCAAGGAGTATGCTGTCCGACTCTGGATTCAGCAAAGCTCTGACCAGGTGCTGCTCAATACCATCAAGACCACGGTCCCTGAAAACAAGAAGGATGTACCTTCTACTTCATAACTAATTGATACTCTAGTTCTACACTGAGCACAATACACCACAAACATTGAGTTCAGAGCGTTAGGCCAACTGTCAGCTTCATCTGAAATACTTTATACCAGTATTAACCTCCTTAATGGTTACTACGCCTCTGCACTTCCAGCATTATTTCTTTCTAGTCAATCATCTAGGTGTCAGTGTACTGTTTGGCCATTCCATGCCGTTTTACTTTCCTCCGACACCTTCTGTTCAGGCTGGAGCATTATAGGCTTTACATCATGTTTGCTACTGAACTACACATATATACAGGCATAAATTAACAATTCACATTCAATTTTCATTAAAAGATACTGAATGTTTCAAGCTTACCACAATTCATAGAATAAAACACAGATACGTTGACCAGCAATGAATTCTGGCACAATTACTGGCACAAATTCCCATCTGCTTATGTTCCAGGCTTTTATTTAGCAAAAATATGAGCTGGCTTCAACGCACTGTTGCTTTATCAAGCTTATTTGAACTAGTGGTCTCGAACTAACGCTCCTAAGTGATTATATCAGCGAGTCTGGCCAATGGAGCCACGTTTCGACAAGTGTTTGAAAAAATGTTACCTTCCTACGTCTCCCCTAACAACCAAAGATAGTATTTATAGTCCGACCAATTGTGTTTAGTCTTATATTTGTTGCGCTCCAATCAATTTGGAGTTTACATGGTAGGCTATTTCCGTACGTAAGGTTTTTTTTCAAACACGTTATAAAAAAATTTTATGAGCAGAAATGATTTCATGCTGTCAGGCATCCCCACTATTTTATTTTGGTTATAATTTGTTAATTCCTAGACTATTTGCGTAACGTTTTACATATTCTTTGTCAGCAAGCCCTAAGGAACCCAAATATACAAATTTAAAAGAGCTAAGTGGCTGCGTTCAAAATATGCAATTTCTTCGACCTCCTGTTTCGAAGATGTGCTGTCTGGGTACTGTAATGTTTTCAAACGTAAACCCATCTATTGTCATGTTTTCTAATAAGAGTTTTTCAGGATTTAAAAACCTAACTCTGGGAAGGTTAGTGTTTTTATCACTGTCCGTCCGAAAAAGTTAGTGCATGTGGCCTTACACGCGTGATAGTAGTAAGTGTGTATCGCGTTACGCTTGTTGGGGTGGCATTAATAGCGAGACGCGTGTTCAATTTTGCATGCGTTCCTGATTTTCAGCCCTCCCTTCTCTCTATCCTTTAGTCCATCTGTCTTTAGTTACGCCGTGTATAAAATGGAATGAATGAAATATTAAAATTAGGTCATTGATCAGCTTGGTATCTCAATGTTTTTGCAAGAAATACAGCACACGTTTCATTGAAGAACGCGGGTAATAATACAGTACGCTTTTACTATCAACGTGAAAGCGTTACAATTTGCCGACGAAGTAGAAAACAAGGGGGATTTCGAGTACAGTCATTGTGACAGCACTGTTCTTTACCATTCTTCTTCCTTTTATTAAATTTATTTATTAGGCTTTGCATTTTCCTATTAATTTATATATGTGGATTAGAATATTTCACGACATTCCTTCAAGAATTTTTCGCAATTCTACAAATTTTATCGTCCATAACTCTGATGCCTTGAATTCGATGTGTTGCATTTCAAAATTGTCAACATCCATCCACTCGAAAAGAGAAAGGTCAAATGGGATGTTAGTATGATCAATTAAGTCGGGCTTGATGAGGTAAGAAAACATGGGCCCGTGAATTTTGAAGTCTTGACCTCGTTTAGCAAACTCTCCTTTGAGCGCTTCAACGTACTTCTGAAGCTCATCTCTGTTGACAGTAAATCGATTTGAATGAGCCTTTACGTTTGGAAAGTACTTGTATGTGTTAGTGGTAATATCTCTGCAAAATATGTCTAATTTTGACGCAAATCCTTTCCAGTGCTCAAAAAGATGAAGTACTGTTTGACCCTGCCCTTGTAAACGCAAGTTTAATTCATTCAGATTTGTAGTTATGTCAGTCAGAAACATCAGCTTGCACAGCCAGTCCTCGTCATTCAATTCCGGAAAATGTTGTTCTTTTTCATCAAGAAACACCTTGATTGCTTCTAGACATGATAAAAATCTGTTCAAAACATTACCTCGACTAAGCCAACGAACATTGCTGTACAGCGGGAGGTCTGCATATGCGCTTCCATTTCTTGTAGAAGAGACTCGAATTGCCTGTGGGTCAATGAAGAGCAAGAAACTATGAAGTTAACTATCTTGACAACAGTTTCCATTGCAAAGTTCAAGGGTAGTGACGAAATCTTCGCTTACAAACTCTCCTGGTGTATAATGCAATGGGAGCTCAATACTTGACGTCCAATACGATCATCAAGAAGTTTAACAAATCCTTTGTTCTTTCCGACAAATGCAGGGGCGGCATCAGTAATAACACAGAATATTTTATTCATGTTAATGTTCTGATTTTCGAAATAGCTTACAAATGCAGTTATAATGTCCTCTCCCTTGGGTGTACCATCAGAAGGTATCAAGCAGCACAGTTCTTCATAAATACGGTGGTTGTCACAATATCGCGCAACTATAGCTAGGCGCGCCACGTCATTCACATCGACACTTTCGTCAAGAGCGACACTAAATACAACAGCTTGTTGTAACCCGGTTGTTTGTTTTACCGTTACATTTTCAGCCATATCAGTTATGCGCCTCTCGATTGATCTCGCAGGAGCCGGTATTTCTCGAATCCGAGATAGTATTGTTTCTTTATTTGGTAAATCACTAAACAAAATTTCAGCACTGCTCAAAAAAGTTTCCTTGATGTATTCTCCATCTGTGAAAGGTTTGCCCTTCGAAACCACACACTGTGCAATTTTGTAACTACATTCGGTAGCTTTATTTTTGGTTCCAATTACTTGACTAAAAATACTACTTTGTTTTTTGTAGCCAGAAACAGCCATTTTTATGGCTTCACTTTTCTCAGAGTTTTTAAACATGGACTGATGTTTGGTTTGATAGTGTCTTTGTACACTTGACGTACGGCACACGACACTTTCATAACATAAAGCACAAACAGCACGATCTTTTTGTTGTATGAATCCATATTCGTTTGTCCAAAAGTCTTGAAACGAGCGTATATCAAGTTTTTGTCTTTTTTGAGTCATTTTAACGGCACCGTATTACTTAATAACAACACCAACTTTTGAACTGCGGTCAACGGACTGTACGGGCATGAGTATGCAACAGCCGAGAGAACTGTAGAGGTGGTTGTGGTCGGGAGAGAGGGGAAGGATAGGACGGAAATATAACTTCGTCGAGGTCAGTCATTGTTGCTCCAAACTCACACTGGGAGTCAAAAACTGCGAGCGAAAACGAAATAAATACGCTCGTCCAGGCGCTAGCCAGACACTATTGCGTAATTATGATATTACGTCTCCGCTTGCCCGTCAAAATTCGCTTGGCATTCTTTTCAAGAATCTCATCCTGCAAACTACGGTAGCAGGTAGACGCCAGACTAGCGGGCGCCGCAAAGTATAACCACTCCCCTTGAAATTCGTTGAAGAATGTTTGTTCTCGGAAACGGTCCATAAAAACGAAGACTTACGTGCAGTATAGTATGATCAGGCTTTTAGTTTGCATCAGATCGCACATTCTTACCTCCAATGTCTAAATACTTTCGTTTTGAAGGGTTGTAAAAACAGGTATAGCGTTAAACGAATTATATGCTTCTATTTAATTAAAAATTCAATGTTTTAAAAATGAGATCATATACTGTACAGTATTTTAATTCACTCAGCGTGCCATTGAAAATCGTTCCACGTGCCACGCTTGGCACGCGTGCCGTAGTTTGCCGACCCCTGGTCTAGGAAATTCCTTTTGTTGGCTCGGGTTTGGCGTTTAACTTCCTTGTCCAGCTGACTGTACTGTTCGCTATATAGTTGCTTTAACCTGGGGGACTTCGCTTCTGTTTTCTTTCTTTTCATTTCCTTTCTCAGTGTTATGGTGTTTAATGTTTCTGGTGTTATCCAGTCTTGCTTCTTCCTTTCCTGGAATCCCAAGCATGATTTGCTGCTTTCTTTGTATATTGTTGAAATGGTGTTGAAATTCTGGTCTATATCATCAGTCAATGTCTTTTCCTGACTTTTGGCAAATTGATATCGTTTCTTTATGTCGGCCGCAAAAGCTTTTCTGGTAAGGGAGTCCTTCAATTTGCTGATGTCAAACCTTTTCTGTGTAGTAACAGTTGGTGCAGCCCTTCTTAGTTTCACTTTCAGTTTTGCTACTACTAAATGGTGATCACTTCCCACATCTGCACCCCTTCTTACCTTCACATCATGTAATGCTTGTCTCCATCTACCGTTAACCATGATGTGGTCTATCTGGTTTCTGTCCCGACCATTTGGTGATTCCCATGTTAATTTGTGAATTTCTTTATGTGGGAAGAGTGTTCCTCCAATGACCAGGTTGTTAATGCTACAGAAACTTATTAGTTTATCCCCATTTTCATTTGCTCTTCCGCTGCCGCATTTCCCCATTGTTATTTCATTATATGTATTGTGTGTACCAACTTTCGCATTGAGGTCTCCCATTACTATAACAAGATCATATCTAGGTGTGTCTTCCATTTCTTTCTGCAGTTGTTGATAGAATTCATCCTTGACCTCCTCATCGCTATCATTCGTTGGTGAGTAGCATTGTATTATTGTAGTGTTGGTGTATCTCCCTCTCAATCTTAATCTTATCAGTCTGTTGTTGATGGGTTTCCATTCCAGTAATGTCCTTTCTATTCCTTTCTGTAGAATAATGGCTACGCCTTCATTGTGCTGTCCATCCTCTCTTCCAGAGTAAAGTACTGTTTCTCCCGTTGCTGTTTTAACTTTTCCTGCCCCTGTCCATCTGCTCTCGCTTATCCCTAGAATGTGTAACCTATAGTTTCTTATTTCTGCCGTGACCTGTCTTAGTTTACCTGTCTCGTACATTGTCCTGACATTCCAAAAACCTATTCTCGTATCCTGTTTTGCGGTCAGGACATCCGTTTTCATGTCAGTGGCTTCCTTTCGGCTTTCACCACTGACAGTCATACGAGCCACAGACTCCGAATGTCCATCCCGCAGCAACGTTTTTCCGTTTATTGTTGTTTCCGTAACGTGCGATTTTTTTTACATAGACAGGGGTGTCAGCCCTATGCTAAAACCCCCAACCTGGAGGACCAGGGTACCAGCTTTTGTCTGACCCCTACCCACACAGACCAGTCCAGCTTGGTTGAACCTACCAGGAGTAAAACTCCCACTGGTGTAGCTCTGGGGATTGTCAGGGTACGCAAGCTGCCATACCGCTACAAGGTATAGTTACCATTGATGGCAGTCAAATTACTCAATTAATCAATAAATACCCTTTAGCTCCCGAAGGAGCATAGACCTTCAGCAAACACATGCCAAGTCCTCTTGTCCTGTGCCATCCGCTCAAGTTCTTTCCATGTTTTCCTCATCATTTTCACCTCTGTTTCCAGTTCTCTTCTCCATGTGTTTTTTGGTCTACCTCTGCCTTTCTTTCCCTGTGGATTCCAGAACAAGGACTGCCTTGTAAGGCTATCAACAGGTTCCCTCAATATGTGTCCTATCCATCGCCAGCGTCTTCTTCTCAACTCTTGTTCCACTGGCACTCGTCTGGTTCTTGTCATCAATTCCACATTTGTGACTTTGTCATACCATTTCAGTCCTTCTATTCTACGTAACCATCCGTTTATAAAAGTCTGTAGCTTTTTGGTTGTTGTTTTTGTTGTTCTCCATGTCTCAGAACCATACAATAGGACTGACTTGACATTTGAGTTGTTCTCCATGTCTCAGAGCCATACAATAGGACTGAATTGACATTTGAGTTGTTCTCCATGTCTCAGAACCATACAATAGGACTGACTTCACATTTGAGTTGTTCTCCATGTCTCAGAGCCATACAATAGGACTGACTTGACATTTGAGTTGTTCTCCATGTGTCAAGGCCATGCAATAGGACTGACTTGACATTTGAGTTGTTCTCCATGTGTCAAGGCCATGCAATAGGACTGACTTGACATTTGAGTTGTTCTTCATGTGTCAAGGCCATGCAATAGGACTGACTTGACATTTGAGTTGTTCTCCATGTGTCAAGGCCATGCAATAGGACTGACTTGACATTTGAGTTGTTCTCCATGTCTCAGAGCCATACAATAGGACTGACTTGACATTTGAGTTGTTCTCCATGTCTCAGAGCCATACAATAGGACTGACTTGACATTTGAGTTGTTCTCCATGTCTCAGAGCCATACAATAGGACTGACTTGACATTTGAGTTGTTCTCCATGTCTCAGAGGCATACAATAGGACTGACTTGACATTTGAGTTGTTCTCCATGTCTCAGAGCCATACAATAGGACTGACTTGACATTTTTGTTGTTCTCCATGTCTCAGAGCCATACAATAGGACTGACTTGACATTTTTTTTGTTCTCCATGTCTCAGAGCCATACAATAGGACTGACTTGACATTTGAGTTGTTCTCCATGTCTCAGAGCCATACAATAGGACTGACGACATTTGAGTTGTTTTCCATGTCTCAGAGCCATACAATAGGACTGACTTGACATTTTTGTTGTTCTCCATGTCTCACTTACTAACTTAATTTTACCGCTCATTCTTGACCTGGAGCTACATGGGGAGCTGCTGTTTTCATTCTTGAGACACGTTCGTTTCGTTGGCTGATATGATCCTGTGTCGTCGTCGTCATCATCGCCATCAACATCATTATTTTCCTATGTGCTCTTTACAGAGCATGGAACAAACACTGCACTGGTCCCCTTGCAGGAAGCCTGCACCAAACAGTCATATGATCTTGCAGCGGTGGATTCTGTGGCGATTTCGTTTACATGATGCGGTTGCCAGCTCATGCAAACCTGGTATTAGTCGCCTTGTACGACATGCTTGATGATGCAGTCCTATTCTTTCGTTGCCTCCTAAGAGACTGCCGGGAAATACACAGGGCGTGCTACGGTATGGTTTCTGTAATACTGACTATCCATCTGCCACTTGGTCGTCCCAATGTCCTAAGACCAGATCTCCTAATACTCTAGGCGTGTAGTAGTAATTGATGGGGCTCTATTCTCACGAGACAGCCAAAACCTAATTATTGTCGCTAGAATTTAAATTGGAATTTTACCTGGTTTTGGCGAGGTGCCCCCCTTTCACCCTAGACTCAAGATATTAAGGCGCATTTCCACATATAAATAACCACGTGGTCTTTTTCGCTAGAAAATACTAGAAAGGCACAACTGTATGGCCTACTGTACACAGCAACGAAAAATATATATATACGGAAATGACGACAAGACAGGCATAAAATAGAAATTTTATGAATCTTGAGTTAAGAAAGACCACTTCTGTAGGAAAACACTTTAATTCACATTCGCCAGTCACACAGTATTATTAACAGAAAGATTCACTTTAAAATAAAATAATCCAATACCATAATTACCGCCGTAAGTACTTCGGTCGGTCGGTCGGTCAGCCACATTTTGCACACTTCATTTGCGCACTTTTTTCTATTTTCGAGAGAGTACATTAACTTTCGACCACAGCTAAGGGGGTGCAACTATGGTTGAAAGTTAGACAATAAATTGTATTGTTTCCCCTTATATGTACTCTCCCGAAAATAGAAAAAGTGTGACGTTGTGCATTAAATCAAGATATTCTTCTGTCCAGTTTCATTCGGGAAACGGATTTAACTCATCATTTTTCTTAAAAAATAACCTTAAAATGTAAGTTCCTGATTGTTTCTTCAAGACAAAATTTTAATTTAAAGTATTGCAGACTTATTATTATGGATCAAAATGATAAGATAGCTAAAAGGAAGAGACGATCGCGTCATTCACAGCGAGAAAGCGAGACTATAGAAGCAGCAGCTATACGTGTAACAGAAACAACACACTATAATTAAAAACCTGCCAATTTCGGAGGGTTGTTGCTAGTTTTATCATAATCAAGCACGTCTTTGAAAATTGTACAGACTTGGTGTCTTGCAATAAAATAAATAAATAAATTTTTTTTTTTTTAATCATCAAAACCAATAGATGTTCAGTTCTATTTTGAAACCCACCAGGTAAACAACTATCGGAAATTAACCAATAAACGGTGACTTCTATATTGATACCCATCATGCAGGTGTTTAATGTGATTTAGATGCTAATGAGTTTTCAGTTTTCATTGAGATCTTGTACTTTTTTGCTAAAAATCACCCATTCTTAAGCTTCACCGTTTCAAATCAAAAGTACACTTGTCTTAGTTAGCACTCAGTCGATGTTTGGACTAGGATTAACTAGGTACATTTAGCAACGCTCTTTCACAGCTTCCACAAAATAGACGTATCATTTTCATAGCTGCAGAAAATATAATTTCAAGAAGTAGATGATGAGTCGTTTTGTATCTCGTGAATATAAGATGTAAGGTAGTTTTAAAATATTAGAAAAAAGACGTAGTGTGCGTTAACAGGTTTAGCGTTTTCCAAAGCTGAAGAAAAATATGTAGCGTATTGTCACAGCTCTAGAAAATACAAGCAACTTACGTTTAAAGCTGTAGAATATAGGTGTAGCACACTTTTACAACAATAGGAAATAGATATAGCATACTTTTACATCAATAGAAATTACATCAATAGAAAATAGATGTAACATACTTTTACATAAATAAAAAATAGATGTAGCATACATTTACAGAAAAAAATAGATGTAGCACACTTTTAGAGAAATAGAAAATAGACGTAGCATACTTTTACAGATATAGAAAATAGATATAGCATTCTTTTACAGAAATAGAAAATAGAAATAGCAAACTTTTACATCAATAGAAAATAGATGTAGCATACTTTTAGAGAAATAAAAAATGGATATAGCATACTTTTACAGACAAAAATAGATGTAGCACATTTTTACAGCAATAGAAAATAGACGTAGCATATTTTTTCAACTTCCAGAACTAAGTAGTTTTATTTTCTTAAATGCGATGTTAAAAAATTATGGAACTAGTTAGGGACAAAAATTGATTGAAATCAGAAACAAAATAAACAGTGCCAAAATGAAACAAACTTTCGAGGGGTAACGCAAGATATTACTAAAGGACAAGGGAAAAAAAAGAGAAGTCCTCTGGTTTTAGTGATAAGGTAAAATGTTTACTTCTGTGTCCGTTGCGTTCTGAGAAACGCCAGGGAGCGACAAAAACAACAGCATGTCTTCTTAAAAATATTGAGAGTTCTGATGCATTGGCCCATTAAAGATGTTTTCTTTATTTTTTGTTTTTCTTATTACTCCGAAATAAGTTTATAGATTATGTAATGCTGTGGTTTAAAATTTATCTTATAAAACAATGACAGAGTGAAAGTTTACTTTATGTAAATGCAAGTTGTTCTGATGGAGTAGACGAACACTCCAATCAGAGGCTCTGTTCAGAGGTTTCTACAGCAACAGCTCTAACTGTGCACCAAAGTTATAAGCTCATATTTTTTACGGACACTGCAGTGATTGTTCACAGGTTATGGGCGCTGAAATGATAGGCCATATTTTTTTTTTTTTTTAAGGACTATCTTCATTGCACACGGACAACTCCATCAGTGCTCCGATCTCCTCCCTTAGATTACACAAGGAGGATCTCAGCACAGTGCACGAACTCCGTAGCACTGGAGATGATTCACAATGTGTGTATATATAGGAATCACACATTCTATAAATATTTTTGTGGTGGGCAAGTTTCTAATTTTTTAAATTTTGCCAGGGCAGCTGCCTTAAGGCCTAGTCTTTACAATTTCCAATTGCGGTGGGATTTTTAACGTGCGCAACTTGCACACGGGATCTTCTATTTTTTTCGCCCTTATCCGAAAATGCTAGGTATCTGATCTCCTTACCTAGTAAAACCAGGGGGAAGTATCACATCATTAAGACTACTGGTTCTGAAAAGAAATTTCCATAAATTGTTTTCCCTCTACTGTATTCCCGGCACCTTTAGGATTCGAGGCGGACGTCATACCTCTTAGCCACTTCGACTCCCTTAATATATTTATTAATATATATTTCCTAGAATAGGACGGGCAGACGCGGAAATGAACGTTTAAGTTATAAATAAATGATGTATGGAAACTGTACAGGGACAACTTTATGGACATTCATAGCTTTTTCGACAATGTCAGGAGAATTATAATAATCACCATCATCATCAACAATGTTCCTCTGCGCTCCCTACGGGGCATGGAGACACAACCGCAGCTGGTGCCCTTGCGGGAAGCCTGCGTCAAGCAGTCACATGCTAGTGTAGATACCTAATGAGATCCTGTCCCACGTGGCCCAGAGGAAGCAGAGACAGATTAAGATTACAGGCCTGCCGTAAGGGGATACTCATATGAGCTTGAGCGGGGGCTGGCAAACTCATAATGCAACACACATTTTTACAGAAACCACCAACAGCAAGAGCACGTGAATCCTTTAATGCAGGCTGCCTGCAAGGCAACTGGCTGTAGTGGTGATTCCAAGCTCCATAATTAGTAAAAAATGGTACAGAAGATGGGAGAGAAAATAAAATTCCGCTGCGTTGTTTTCAACTAGAATTAGAAGACAACAGGAGCATGGAACTCACAGAGTAATAGGGCTGTCTTCACAGAGAAGTAGGGATGTCTTCACAGAGAAGTAGGGCTGTCTTCACAGAGAAGTATGGCTGTCTTCACAGAGAAGTAGGGCTGTCTTCACAGAGAAATAGGGCTGTCTTCACAGAGAAGTAAAGCTGTCTTCATAGAGAAGTAGGGCTGTCTTCACAGATAAGTAGGGCTGTCTTCACAGATAAGTAGGGCTGTCTTCACAGATAAGTAGGGCTGTCTTCACAGAGAAGTAGGGCTGTCTTCACAGAGAAGTAGGGCTGTCTTCACAGAGAAGTAGGGCTGTCTTCACAGAGAAGTAGGGCTGTCTTCACAGAGAAGTAGAGCTGTCTTCACAGAGAAAAAGGGCTGTCTTCACAGAGAAGTAGGGCTGTCTTCACAGAGAAGTAGGGCTGTCTTCACAGATAAGTAGGGCTGTCTTCACAGATAAGTAGGGCTGTCTTCACAGAGAAGTAGGGCTGTCTTCACAGAGAAGTAGGGCTGTCTTCACAGAGAAGTAGGGCTGTCTTCACAGAGAAGTAGGGCTGTCTTCACAGAGAAGTAGGGCTGTCTTCACAGATAAGTAGGGCTGTCTTCACAGAGAAGCAGGGATGTCTTCCGTAAATTATTCTTGTAGGATAGAAGACATTAAAAGAAAAGTGACTGATAGATTCATATATTATTTCTTACAAATAACACCAGACGTAAACGAAGGTGGTTAGACACATCCCAGAAAAATAGGAGATTCAAATCAGAGCATCATAATAGATGTTAAATGTGTGTTTCCTCCCCATATTGGAGACCCTCCCAGAACTCCAGTTCTGAACTATAACAATTTCGAAGAGAACTGACGAGAGATGACCAAGAACAGGGACGAACAAGAACTGGACATGCATTATAAAACCTACTGATACATATCTGTACAGCAGAAGCCCTTTTGAATACATGTACAAAACTGAACTACGTTATGTTACAGTTCTGCAACATGTAATACAACAGCAACAAAAAAGTGACATTTTCCAGCACAATGTGACAGGTTCAGATTTCCAGATGAAAACTTCCAGAAACAAAACTGCTCTGTAGGAATGTGTATAAAACTTTTTTTTTGTTTTAAACCCAGCGCGAGATTTCTCCAAACGGTGTCCATTAAACATTTACTTTGTTTACAAAGTTCCGGTCATGTTTACAGAATGTCATTCCTTAAAGCCACCTAAAAACATTTGTTCCCTGTTATGTCGGCAGCGTAGGTAGAGAGAGTTTGTGGCAATATCATATCAATTGTATACAAACAAAAGCACGTGTGCTCAAGTGTCTATCCCCGTTTGTCTACGAGTCTACGAATGTTCAAGATATACGTGCATGCATGTTACCTGTCTATGGACAAAATATCTACAGTAGGTGTTAAAAAAATAACTAAGGAGACCCCGCTTAAAGTAGCTTTACTTAACACGTACACGATAAAGTTTAAATTACGTTTTCGTTAGTGATCAGGGTCGGTTGAACCATTAGGCGAACTAGGCCGTCGTCTAGGGCGGCACAATTTTTTTGGGTGAGGCAAAATCGAGTGAACTAAATAAAAATGGTGTTACGAAAAAGTCATAGTTAAAAGAAATTATATATATATATATATATATATATATATATATATATATATATATATATATATATATATATATATATATATATATATATATATATATATATATATATATATATATATATATATATATATCTTCTTCTTCGATCCTTAACCACCGACCGTCAAAGCAGTCAGTGGCCATCACGCCTAGTGGCGTCTTGTAGGGCAACAACAAATTGATTCCACTTTGCTCGGTCGGCGGCCATCCTTCGTACAGTGCCCCAACTCTGGTTGATTCTTTGCATCTCAGCCTCCACAGTCCTCCGCCAAGTTGTTTTTGGTCGGCCTCTCTTTCGTTTTCCTTCAGGGGTCCATAGCATAGCTGTTCTTGTGATGGCATCGGGGTCTCTTCTGAGGACATGGCCAACCCAGCTCCAGCGTCTGCCAGCTATGATGGTGTGCATGTCCTCTTGCTTGCTCCGAGTAAGCAGATCTTGGTTGGTGATGGTATTCGGCCAAAAGATTCGGAGAATTTTTCTTAGGCATTTTGTGTGAAAAGAGGACAATTTCGACATTTCCTTCTCTGTAACTCTCCAGCATTCCGCACCATAGAGAAGCACAGAAAGCACACAGATATATATACGAGGGGCGTTCAGAAAGTAATGCACCACATCGTTTTTCTCAGCTAATAATGAAGATAGAAGCATGAAATTTTGTACACTTCAAACATGGCATGAGCCAATAGTGTGCACCAAATTGCACCGCAACCCGCCAAATAATACGGCTGTCCTAAACCGTTGAAATGGAGCATGTTAGCAACTTGCGTTATAAACAGCGAATTGTGATAGAATTTCTCGTTGCAGAGAAGGAAACTGTTGTGAATATTCACAAGCGTCTATGTGATGTGCATGGAAGTTTTGCAGTCGACAGGAGTACAGTCATTCACTGGGTTAAGAGAATCAAAGAATCAGGAAGTGGAGATACGGAGCTGCTTGATTGGCCGCGCTGTGGACGTCCTGCCACAGCCACCAACGCAGAAATGTTGAAATGCGCTGAGGGCATTATTCTTACTGATAGGCGAATCGCTACTCAACAATTGGCCTTACAGCTGTCAGTCAGCATTGGTAGTGCAAATGCAGTTATAAAAACTCTTGGATTTTCTAAGGTTTGCGCAAGATGGGTTCCTCGAAGTCTCACAAATGACCACCGATTGCAAAGGAAAGCAATTTCTTCTGAATTGTTGGAGCGTTTCAATGCTGATGGCGAGAACTTTTTGGTCAAGATCGTTACAGGTGACAAAATCTGGGCACATCATTTTGAACCTGAGACAAAAAAACAGTCAATGGAGTGGCATCATCCGCAATCACCAAGAAGAAAGGAGAGACAATCAATTCGCAAGCTTACATTAAGACATTGAAAAAACTCAATCAACATTTTCGCAGAGTTCGGCCGCACAAGAATCCAGCAGATCTGCTTCTCCTTCACGACAATGCGCGACCTCACACAAGTCTGGCAACACGGGAAGCAATCACCAAATTGGGTTGGACTGTACTACCCCATCCACCCTATAGTCCCGATTTGGCACCCTCTGATTTTCATCTATTTGGTCCACTTAAAGATGCACTCCGTGGGACAAGGTTTGAAGATGACGAAGGAGTGATTCATGCAGCGAAGAAATGGCTACATGATCAAGACAAAATCTGGTACGGGCTAGGAATACATGCACTTGTTTCGCGCTGGCATAAAGCAGTACAAGTTGATGGGGATTATGTTGAATAATACCGATGTTTACATGACATATCCATGTATATTGTGTATAAATTTCATGCTTTTTGAATAAACAGCTCCTGAGAAAAACGATGTGGTGCATTACTTTCTGAACGCCCCTCGTATATATGGGAGCCGCGGTAGCGCAGTGGTTAGTGTACTGGCTTCCAAGCTCGGTGGTCCATGGTTCGATCCCCAGTTGAGGTGAGATTTTTTACACTGCAAACGGCTTCGGGGTCGACCCAGCCTCAAGGCGGCAGGTGTGATACTGACCACATCACCCCTAGTGTGCCGATGGTCAAGAAAATATGGGCCTAACATCATATTCCCAATGTACCTCAATATTACCTTATATATATCTTCTTCTTCTTTGATCCATAACCGCCAACCGTCAAAGCAGTCAGCGGCCATCACGCCTGGTGGCGTCTTGTAGGGCAGCAACAAATTGATTCCACTTTGCTCGGTCGGCGGCCATCCTTCGTACAGTGCCCCAACTGTGGTTCATTCTTTGCATCTCAGCTTCCACAGTTCTCCGCCAAGTTGTTTTTGGTCGGCCTCTCTTTCGCTTTCCCTCGGGGGTCCATAGCATAGCTGTTCTTGCGATGGTATCAGGGTCCCTTCTGAGGACATGGCCAACCCAACTCCAGCGTCTGCCAGCTATGATGGTGTGCATGTCCTCCTGGTTACTCCGAATAAGTAGTTCTTGGTTGCTGATGGTGTTTGGCCAAAAGATTCGGAGAATTTTCCTTAGGCAGATTGTGTGGAAGGAGGACAGTTTCGACATTTCCTTCTCTGTTACTCTCCAACATTCCGCACCATAGAGAAGCACAGAAAGTACGCAGCTCTCATACAGTCTTAATTTGGTGTTTGTGCTGTACTGGGAAGACTTCCAAATGTTGTTGAGAATAGCAAAGGCTGTTCTCGCTTTATTCATTCTGTTGTTAATGTCCTTGCTTGTTCCGCCGTCAGGTGTTACTATGCTTCCTAGGTAAGTAAATGTGTCTGTCTGTTCTAACTTCTGGTTCCTTACTGTTATTGGCTCAGGATTGCCCACATTTAGTGTCATGACCTCCGTCTTCTTCAGATTGATGTTCAGGCCAACCTGCTGGCCATACTTATTCAGTCTATCAGTTTTGTCTTGAATGTGTTGGTGTGAATGCGCGAGCAGTGCAATGTCATCTGCATATTCCAAATCTTCCAGTGTAGAAAACATTGTCCATCTAATTCCTCTTGGACTGCCCTCTGTTGTCTGGCGCATCACCCAATCTATGACTGTCAAAAATAATGTTGTTGATAAGGGGCATCCCTGTCGTACTCCTGTTTTCACTTCGAAAGTTACATTACTCGATCCAACACTGCACATAAAGTTAGAATAGAGGCTTTTTATAATGGAAACAATGCGGCTGGGAATTCCATAAGCCCTCAGAATTTTCCATAGGCTGTCCCTGTGTATGCTGTCGAAAGCCTTTTCAAAATCAATAAAGTTAATGTACAGCTGTCTCTGCCATTCTGAGCACTGCTCTATAATGTTCCTGAGGGCAAATATATGATCTGCACATCTTCTGTTCTTTCTGAAACCCGCTTGT